>JAXBDA010007129.1:0-18550 GCA_036023075.1 Gaultheria prostrata
AAATCTCATGCCGGTAACATTCGGTCCCTGTGGAAATCGACCCCGGTCTTGCCGGGTTACTATGCTATCAACGACCTAGCCCTACGCTTGGGGTGACGCTAATTACAACAACGCTAGGTCGCAAGCAACATAGCAAACATTAATAGAACTAAAACAGAGTAATTAAAACTAATGTACATCATCTATTGATCGTTATATCAAAATATATTTATTCAACTCTTGATTTTTCTTATCAAAAATAACTCAACATTAAGTTTTCAAACGGCGCCCAAGTGCATTTACAGAAGGCAAAAAATAGTGCTCTCTCTCTCTCCCTACTATCCCTAACCAACTACATGACAATATGCAAAGGACGGAATGTCAGTAAAGCATACTAAGTCACCAATGAGAAAGAAAGATGAACGGGACAAGCAAAAGGGGCAGAGAAGTCCAGCAAGATTTATGGTGGCGAATAAGTTTACATATGCAAACTCCCAAATTTCTTTGCTGCTTTCCACTGTTTTCCCAACCCAACACACCTTTAATTAATTGTTTATACAAAAGTACCATACTAGAGAAGAGGGATTTTTTCAACAAATCTCCAGTCAAAGCAGCAATTTCATTACCTTATAAGGGACCTAACTAGAAATAAGGCCCGCCAGACCACCAACTTATTTAAGGTAGAACTTTTCCAGCAGTGTACTGTCTACAGTTCCAAAGTTAGGATGTTCAAAGTGCCATTGAAGCCACCAGCTGATCAAATGAGGTGTGAGATTAGCTAAAAAAATGTCACATATCTTTGCCATCGGAAACAACCAGCTCAAAGTCTACTTCTTTATTTTTTTTCCTCCTGAGCTGGAGCTACAACAATTTTTCAACAAGGAAAAAGACAGAGAGAACACTAAAGATTCACCTGCGTAGCTAAATGAACTAAACAGTAAATTTGTTTCCTCATAAAAAGTGGAAAACTTCCTGAACACGTTAAGGATACATAGAATACCTGTACATGCATTTTGCCACTGAACAGAAGGAATATATTAATGCAGCAATGACACAAAGAAAAGATAACTTACATGACGGATGTCAGACAATGAACCCTTTCCGAGGGACATTGACGTGCCAGTGAAATCAAGAACGTCATCTATTAACTGAAATGCCAATCCCTGGGGAAGAAAGGAGAAATGCAGAAATCACGTTGGTTCAAAGCCGATCAAAAAAAGAAAAAAGAAGTTGGTTCAAAGGTAAAGAGAGAACTACTCTCCACGCAAGTTGGAATATATTGTTGGGAGAGGCAAATTTTGGTCTCTCTTTTCTTGGTGATTTGCTTTCCAAGAAAAGCAATTAAGAAGCACTCCCTACCAAGGGCGACGGAACTCAGGAGGTACTGGTGTCACTTGAACCCACTGGCAGAGAAAGGTATACACTACCCCTATGTAAGTTTCAGTTGTTCAAAGGAGTTTTGACCACAGTTGTCACCAGTGGGAGAAGTCTTTGTACCCACTTTGGTTGGTTTGCAAGAGCATCTCCAGCCTGACTCTTTTTTTTCCTAAAATTTGATCAAAAAATTGAGTAAAAGCTTGATTTGATACGGTGCAGTGAGTGCACTCCAATCACAAACCTATTTTTTACTCAGATTTGATTTTAAAAAAAATTGATAAACATTTTTGTACCCTTCCCAGAGTCGTCTTCAACCAAATCTTTCTCTCTCTCTCTCTCTCTCTTTTAGATAGTAGTGATTCTCCTTAATTCAATCCAGCAGATAGTATATTATTCGAGCAAGAGATCGGTACATGAGTAGACTAATAGGGGCGGAGAATACTACTCTTCTCTCTCTCTCTCTCTCTCTCTCTCTCTCTCTCTCTGTGTGTGTGTGTGTGTGCGTGCAAACCAGGTCCTCCAACCAGGCAACCGCCAGTGACCACCAACCACCACCGCCTACCACCAGCGACCGCATCGATCTGGATCTGCAACCCTCACCAGAGTTGGTGACGACATCGATGAACACTTTCCGCCAGCAACCACCACCGCCTACCACCACAATATAGCCGTTGCAAATTTGGTTGTGGATTTGGTACTCCCTTGATTTGGGGAAAATTTTGAGTAAAACCCAAATTTGATACGAGTTTGAGTAAGGACTGGAGCTTGAATTTTAGGTCTTTTACTCAGATTTCAAATTTGGTTCTAAGTTTGGTTCAAGGCTGGAGGTGCTCTAATTGTAGAAAACTTGAGTGGCAAGGACAGAACTTCTATCTTGTTTAAAATAGTAAGGACTGAACCTTAAGTTTGGCTATTGGTCAAATCGAGTGGGAAAACAAGAAAGTACAGTTACTCTCATAATCCTATTTATACTCCACTACACAACAATCTGCTTTCTTGCTATCTCTCTGGTCGGAAATTACGTATTTTGAAGAAGAAACACAGGAAAAAATTATCAAGAAAAGACTAACTTGCAAAAAAAAAAATTAATCTTTTTTTTTTCTTCTCTATAACAACTCATTGTCTTCGTTTTTTGTGCACTCAATTTCAGATTCAAAGGCTTAAAAGAGAGAGAGTTTGATCGCCACCTCAAGCAAAAATTTCTTCAAGCTGGAGGTTTGATCGGTCATTAATTTCGTGGATAAAAATAATCAATTCTAAAAAATAAAATAAGGAATTGCTCTAAGGTCCATTATAACATTTTGTAACATGTCTAGTCCACCTCATATTTCCATAACACCTCTAATCCACCTTTTTGCATTTTTTAAGGTGTAAGGTCCATTCTCTATTTTTAATAGACAAATATACCATCATCTTAAATTTACTATATAATATACCCTCGCCGGAAAGTCGCTGGCTTCAGGCAAGCTGTAGGAAAAAGTCAAACCGGAAAATGGACTTTGCCGGAAAAGTCGCCGGCGCAGTTAGCCATATCTGGAATCACTAGATGTGGTTATCTGGACTCACAAGATGTGGTTATTTTTTGTTTTATTTTGTTTTTTCTTTTTTCAAATTTTTTTGGAGATTTTTTTGGTAGGTTGTTATTTTAGGATTTTGATTAATGAATTCTTCTATCTCTTCATCAAAAAAAATGTGGTTATTTGTACTATATCTTTTTCTATAGAGCCTATTCGGGATCAGATGTGGTTATCTGGACTCATAAGATATGGTTATCTGGACTCACAAAATATGAATATCTGGACTCATAAAACGTGGTTATTCACTAATTAAGCACAAAATTCACTTACATTGGTAGCAATGTATATCTTGTGAGTCCAAGTATGACCACAAATGAGTGACATGTACTCTGTAACACTCTTTAATAGTACATACTCTTTAGGGCAACCCCAACAATGAGAACACAAATTCTCCCTAAAAAGATTGGTGAACAGTGTTTTACTTCCTCACATCTCTTTCAACACTCCAACAATCCCCTCTATTACTCTCTCTATACCAATTAAATAATATAAACTAATACATATAATATATATTATATACACAAAGAGGAGAGAGAGGAGAGAGAAAGCAAAATAAAAAAGGATTAAAAAATGGATAGGGAGTGAATAGTGGCTCCCTAAACAGGGAGTATATAGGGAGCTACTGTTCATCGGAGTATTTTAGGGAGGGGTTTAGGGAGTCTCTTGGGGCTTGGTTTTGGGGTTTGGCTTCCTAAAATAGGGATAGGGAGGGATTTGAGAGGCTGTTGGGCTTGCTCTTAATACTCTTTAATAGTACATTGGTAGCAGCGTATAGTAGTGCACATACAACTACAAGTATGTGTCACTCATTTGTGGTTGGAGCAAAATACACTCAATTTCTCCTCTGTCAATTCCAAGTGAAACTTGAAATGTTAAGTCAGGGGCCACACGACGTCTTTTACTACTGTATCTTTCTATCTCAACCAAAAAAAAAATTTACAGAGCATCTCTCTCTCCTCACGCCGGCGAAGAAGCCATTTCTATCTCCGATCTGTGTTTTCTTGTGGTAAAGATCTCCCTCTCGTCTCACTGACCAAAACCCGCCGGACCAGAGAAATGCAGTTTCGCCAGCCGTTGTTTCCGGCGAGCTTTTCTCCACGCCGGCGAGATCCACGTTCCCCACACCGGAGAGTATGAGACTGAAAATGTTGCTGAAATGCAAAACAGAAATGAAAGGGCGAAGATCATCAACTTCATTAGAATCGCCATGAGAGAGAGATAGAGAGAGAGGATCCGTGCCTTTTTTCAGATCTAGAAGCACGATGTACAGATTCAGAACCACGGTGTTGATCGCCGGAGGAAGTCGATCGCCGAAGGAAGTTGTCAGAGGAAGTCGATCGCCGGAGGAATTCGCCGAACATGGAGTAGGGAGCGGGGTTGTTTTTGGAAGTTCAGTCTATGTTTTCTGTGGAGTGGACTGGAAGTGTTTGCAAAAAGTTGGGTGGACTAGAGAGGTTAGTAAATAGGTATAGCGGACTGGGGAGTAACTGGCCCGTTAGGGACATATATTGCACTAGTAGGAAACAGTATGAATTTTATGCATGAATTATATGCTTCAAACACAACTGATAAAGTTTTCTGGAGTCGCCACTGCTCCCTACACGTTCTTCAGAGAAGAACTATAAACCAATAAAAGATGAATCAATCTGGGAAGACCTAACGCAAGAAGTCTACTGGAAAGACATCTTCACAATATTCCATTCATAACTTCACGACATGCCATTCACACCAGAATACGTCAGTATTACCCAGTCTTCTCGTGCATACTTTGATATAGTTCAAAGAAGCTGCAAATTACCTAGGGATGTATCCAGGAAGCATGCAAACATGATAATAGATGGAACATACATCAGTAAGATATTACACACCAGATTCTTCCCATATTCATAAGCTAACATTGAAACTTCAGTAGTTTGCCCTGCAAGAAGGGCGATAGCCTTGCAGCTATTTGAAATCAATGACCCAGTCTTGTAGTATGTTTTTTGCAAATAATATTCCATACTGCAAAAAAAAATCACATTAGAGGAATTTCATACCAGACCAAATATCAGGACAAGAAATAAAAGTCCATTTAAATTGATGATCATGATCAAACAAAAGATAACAGCATGATGCAGAGAAAAAATCTGCAAATAGGGTAGAAAGTCCCATAAACTCCCATGATTTCAATCCCAAAAAGGCAGTACAAAGAAGCTTGTGATGATCCCAATTGGATTACTGTCATAAATGAAGATTCGAATGACCTATCAAAAACTCACACAAAGGATTTGGTTCCATTGCCTGATCGTAAAAATCTTATTGCTTTAAAGATATGTTTTCAAAACATGATTCTACTCTTTCTACTCCCACACTTCCACTGCATTAGTTCTTTTACTATGATATGTGCATGAGTGCATGATATGATCAGTGGATGTTCTGATTCTGCTGCCATTAGTGAGGTCGAACTTCATCTATTTCCCGAAGTTGAAATAAAACATTTGGGTCCTCTCCGCTACTTTCTTGATGTTGAAGTTGCTACTTCTCCCAAGGGATGCCTACTATAAAAGACCGAGAATGCAAATTAAATTCTCCATGGAGCTAATCTTTCTGATCATATGGCTGTTGATACTGCCATTGATTTCTCTACTTCGGATGGTGTTCTTCCTGATATTCCTACAGGTATCGCGAGTTTGTTGGCCACTTGGTTTATATGAGTGTGACTCATCATGACATTGCTCCTCGTTGTTAGTCGGTTTGTTTTGCTCCTCATTGTTAGTCGGTTTGTTTTGCTCCTCGTTTTACCCTACCCATTGGGCTGCAATATTACGTATTTCGCGCTATGACCACGGTTCTATTTTCAGTGTCTACTTTCTTGACACAAACCATGTAAATATGTATATACAAGGCTAATGTGAAGGTTAATTTGTTAGAGGCGTTTAAGTCATTTCCACGGTTGAAGTTCTTTTTGGCTTAGTTGGATCTTTCTTGAGTTTTGGGGGGTTTTGGGTGTTTTTGAGACAAATTTAAGATTTTGGGGTTGTAAGAAAAATATTGTCTTTTGGGGAGTTAAGTACAAGTTTTGCTTGGCTTCTTAGAGAAGCCTCTTGACTTACTATGAAAGAGGGCTAGTCTACAGATCTGGGGACTTTTTGCTGAGTGAAAACTACGTTAGAGCTCTAAGCTCCAAACAAGCTAGGGTTTTTGAAGAATTGGAGGCTTGGGTCTAGAGGATTCAATCCCACGGCACCTACGGTTCCCTCCTTCGCATCTGTATGGGCGAAGAGGCGAGAGGATTCAATCCCGCGGCGTCTACCGTCCCCTTCTTCGCATCTGTAGGGGCGAAGAGGCTAGCTAAAGCCGCTATTACACCGTGTTCAGAATAGAGTACTGTCCAGATTCAGTCAACCTTGGAGTGTGAAACTTTAATTGTTTGCTTGACGTACCCTTTTGGCAAACAAGGTTTATTGACAATATTCGATTGGTTATTAATTTTCTTGTTGTCCATCCATTGACTCCAAAATATTATTGAGACTATGCAGCGGCACGGGGAATAGTCCTGGTGCAGGTGAATCCGGTTTTCCGTTGTTCTTTTGTGTTTGGGACCATGTATATAATTGTGAAAGTCCAAGGGACGACCTATGAAATATCTTGGTGACTTTGGCCGCTAGGGAAAAACCTTGTGAAATACCCTATGACTCTTAACGGATTAGGAAAAGACTTGTTAAATACCTTGCGACCCTACTTCGGATCGACTTAGTGAAAAGTCTCAGGCGCCATCTTGTGGTGACTCTAAGTACGGTGTTGGATCTAACGGGTTAAGAGCCTGAGAAAATATAAATGCTTATTAATCTGATTTGATTATTGTTCATGTTAATTGCAACTCCTTGGTTATTCATCTCGTTGATACTATTTGTTGAGCCATTGATTTCTTCATTCGATACTTAGTAGCAGGATCATTCCAAAATGGGTGCGCTCCCTAGACGGGAGCTCGATTCCGCGCTCCCGAGACGAGAGCTCGACAGGAGCGAGCTCCCATCTGGACGGGAACCCGCTCCTAAATAGGATGGGAGCTTCCACACTAATCTTAAGGACGAAATTCTCACTTATCTTTCCAAATATATGCAAGGAAGAAGAAAAAGAAAAAGTAGGAAAGATTTAGGACTCTTTCTTTCTCGTCTCATATTCTACTTACTTATCTACGTGTTTAGTTCATATATTCGACATAAAAGAATCTACTGGGATTTCATTTCTCACTCATGTTTATACATATAAAATGCTTATATACGCGCTCCCTTTGCAACTATAAAACATATGTACAATACATATATATATCCACCCCCCCCCCCCCCCCCCCCACCACACACACACACACACACTTCGTGTAACTATGGTTTGATATTTAATTGGTTGATACTATTCATTGAGCCATCTATCCTTATTATTTTAAACCATTTCTTTGGAGCCCACGATTAGCGTTTGTTACACGTATGCCACATCGTATTCTTTACCATTAGCATGTTTAACTACTCACTGAGCTTTCAGCTAACGGATTTATACCACAGTTTTTTCCCAGGTAAGTTCATGGAGCATATAGGTGGACTTTGTGGCATTGTTGGGACCCACCGTTTGGACCTCTAGGGCATTCGCATTGTCGTTTTCTTTGTCATGTTAAACGGCTTCCACACTTTATTTGGCTTTTTTGTTATTAAATTTGGAGTTTGGAAGATATGAGATGTTTGTAGGTTTTGGTTCACATATTTTAATTTTGTTCAGGATTCAATTTTTATTTATTTTCAATTATAAAAAAAATTATCTAGGCTTCATGTTCCATGATTTTTTACATGATTCACAGCCGGTCATGCTTCCGGATTTAGGGTGTGACAATAATGGTATCAGACGAACCGTGTACATGATCATGTGGGTTATGGCACCAGAGAACCAACCTGGGGAAGGCCATGGTGACTCTGGTCACTAGGGAACAGACCCAGGGGAGGCTATGGTGACTCTAGGGCTTAACCCCTCGCGAAGGTGCAAAGCCATAAAGTCTTCCACACATCTTTATTGAGATAAAACGAGTGCCATTCAGATCGCCCACCACTACATTTTTCATGCGTACAAAGCACATCGAGATAGATTGTTATTTCGTCCGACAACATCTTTAGTTGCGGCCTTCTGATCGGTTGTTTGTTTCATTCTCATTGCAATTGGATGATTCTTTCACCAAGCTCACATCACTGCTTGTTTTCGTTTCCTCCTTGGCAAACTCGCGATGCTCTCTACAGTCACATCCTGAGTTTGAGGAGGGCAAGGTTGGTTGTGGTATTCAAGGTTTGTCATTAATCTATTTTGTATCTTTGTTAGGGCTACCTTCTAATTTAGGGGGTTGTTCTCCAATGGATTTTATGAAGATTTCCATTCGTGAAAAAAGTTGATAAAAATCTCCTAGCTTTTATTGCATTAAAAAATGTGAGATTTTATCAAATCCTTTCACGAATGGATAAAATGCCCTTGATTTTATCAAATCTTCATAAAATCCATTGGAGAACAACCCCTTACAGGTAGTTTGTTCGTTTTTACTTTTCAATTTATATCGAAAGACACTGTACTCCTTTTTTTAGGCTTGTATCACTGAGTCTTTTATGAAATACAATTTCTTTGCTTTATGGATTGTAACCATAGTGCACGAAGCGGAAGCCCATGCGGGGACGGGAGCGGGTGCTGGGGAGCCGAGGCACCTAGAAGTTCCCAAGGTTGGGAGCGCTTAAGGAGCGTATATAGATCATACTTAAATATGTACATGAAATATCTTTAAATACTTAACCATTGAAGGAAAAGTGATACTTATTGAAAATTTTCCCTATCTTAAAAGGGTAAATTTTTTGGAAGTTCCCCATAAGCTCCCATCCTAGTTAGGAGCGAGCTCCCGTCAAGCTCCCATCTTGGGAGCGCCGATTCGAGCTCCCGTCTTGGGAGCGCACCCATTTTAGAAGAATCCTGCAACTAAGATTGTAACATGGATAGCCAATCAAGTTTCCAAAACAAGAACTAACAATGATGATAATTCTATATGCATTGCCAACCTAACTTTATGTCCTTAGAGGTATGAGGAAATTTCCACTATCAATAATAATAAAATGAAAGTGGCTGGAGAGTAATTACCCTTCAACTGGAAAATGTTTTGATATGCACTTGGGTTTTATTGGATTTTGTGTCTTAGATTATATAGTGCATCAAGCATGACACACAAAATCACACCAGCAGCAGAGTAGTGTACCTACAACGTTGCTCAGATGTAGTAGTCATTTGCATGGTCTCCCCTGTAACAAGATGCTCTACAACCGTCGCTAGTAATGATACAACCTGATAAAAAGATGGGGACTAGATTATGAAATATAGCAAAACCAAGTCATACCGATGAGAATATAAAGTTCGATAATTTAAAAAACGACGCGGTTAGCGGCTAGATAGACCACAAGGGACTTCGAAGTTGATAATATTTCTGATGTTGATGTAGGACGATCAAGAACAAGATATAAAAAGAACCCTAGGCATCCCTGTGCTCAAGGAAGTAATCATATCTCAGTATCAACACCGTAACCAAATTTAAATACATTTCATCAACCAACTTAAACATCATATGTAGAGTCCTTACTAGGTGCTTCCAATATAACAAGAGGACAAGGATAATAAACCTAACCTAGATTCAAAAGAGGACAGATTCTAGAAAAAGAACTCAAACTACTAAGTCAAATCCCCAAAATATAATTTGATAACTACATCAAGGATCAATATAGTCCAGGATTATATACGAATAGCACGTGGGGACTATGGAGTACTCCTTCCCATTCCCCATCATTTCTCCTCCGCTCTACACAAAAGAACTAGACTCTGGTGATTTAAAGCCTTAAAACTGTGGTCCATCACAAAACACTTGAGAGCATACATCAGCAAAACCATGCTTTGAGAAGAACACCGCGGAGAAACGACTCCCGATGTCACGGGACAAGCAATCTCATATGTCTGAACAACCGCAGGTAACAAAAGGGAAGCAAAGATGCCTTCGTCAGAAAATGCATTCTATACAAAAATTGAGATTCATACTCGTATTCTATGCGAAACCAAGCAAACATGCATTAAGGTCCAACTTATGAAAGACACAAACATGGAAAGAGGTCGGATGATGGGAGAACATGGTTGCTTTTAGGAATATATAGGCCGAGGCTATCAGGAGTAACGCATAGACTAGAACTCCCAGAAAGGGAGTCTTGCGTTAAAGGTTCGTCATTTGCACAAGCCAACTCATCATGGTACTAAAAAAAAAGATCCAATTTTTGGACAAAATGGGAAGAGTTTGCTTAATAGGCACCTGAGAGGCAAATCAGATTGTGTCTTTCTATCATTTGTTTGAGGTTTCTGTCACCTGAGTAAGATAGATTTACCATCGGTGTTCTAAAAACCGGCCCCTAGTCATCCGACTCAATTAGTTGTCTTGGCGGTCAATTAGTCGGCTAGTTGGGATAAGTCGGAAGTCGGGATGAGTCGGAAAGTCGGGATCAGTCAGCAAGTCGTGCCTAGTCGAAGGAAATTTCTTGATATTTTAAGAAAAATGGGTAAAATATGTAATATTAAAATGTACAGGGGGATAACTGTCATTAGTAACAAAGCAAACATATAATAAGACAAACTATAGGTTGTATATATATCCTAATTGTCCTGTTACAGAACAGGAAAATCCCAAAGCCAAAATCGATCTCAAAACTTGTGCTACTTATGCTATTCTACTTACTCAAAACTTGGGAAGGAGTACATTTTTTTATTAAAAAAAAGAAAAGAAAATCCGACTAGCCTATTATTCTTAATCCCCGATTAATCCCCTAGTCGCTAGTCAGTACCCAACCGACTTAGGACCGCCTAGCATCTTTTAGAACCTTGTTTCTTTATCTGGCACTTTACTTGCATGAACACTACGTATCCAAGGACGACCAAAAAGGACACAACCAACATCTATGAGTAGGATATCACAATAACCATTTTCTGAATAAATACTACCCATTTTAATTGGCACCAAACACCTCTCTGGGAGACTAGAAAAATAGAATTATCTCCAAAGTATTCTCATATGGTGGTTCGTGTCATTCAATGGCAAGATCCTCTTCTCCAAAAAGCTTCAACGGCGGCTAGGTTTCCTGGGCGGGGGAGGCGCCGCCGCGCCACATCCTGCCCCCCTCCTCCCTCTCCTCTCCTCTCTCTCCAGTCTCCACCTCTGTATCCTCCAACCTCCTCTCTTCTAATCTTTTCTCCTTCTTCTTATTCAAACCGATCGGCACTAATACGAGATGGTGGCGGCGGCGGAGATGGTGGTTCTTCGCCAGTGTTATGGTGCCTGACTTCCGGGTTCTTCTGACCTTTTATGGGGGCTGAAATGGCGGTTCTCGGCGGTTGATGTTGGGGAGCTCGGATGGCGACAAGGACGGCGATGGTAAGATTCATGTTTTCATTTGTCTCTTCTCTCTACCGTCTGATTTTTTCTGACCACCTCTTCTTACTTCACGTTCACGATGGATCCATCGCTTCTGTCCCATCTTTGCTGCTCTGTTTTCCTCCCTCAAGTTCTTCTCTGGCTGGTTCTCTGTTGGGATTTCCGGTTTTGGCTTAACGGCAAGGCGTCGTTACGGTGGGGGTGGCTAACCGTCGTCGTCTCCCGCTGCGGGTGCTGCTAGGTGCCCGTGGTTCTTGTTTAACGGCTGTGGGGAGCATCAGAGGCTGTGGGTTTGTTTTGATGTCGGATCCATCTCCACTTGGGTTGACCGATCGTGGTTTGGTGGCGGTTGTGGTGGTGACGGGCTGACAGTGGTGGTGCAGGCTGCCAGGAGCTTTGGTGGATGGCGGCGGAGGATGTTTTGCATTTTGAAGTAGGAACAGGTTTAGGATTTTCTGGGTTTGGGCTTTGATTGTAAGATTTGGGCTTGCTAGGCCTTTAGGTGTTTTATTTTCATTGTTCTATCTGGGCATTTTGGGCCCACAGGTGTTTGGGCTTTGCCCTCTGGTGTTTTTTCCAACCTTTGGTTGGAACCTCTTTCCCTCTAAATAAAATATTTTTATTGCTGATAAAAAAAAATGGCAAGATTTCCTCTTTTAATGCAAGGCTTCGAAATCACATTCATTGAAAGCTCTCATCAATAATAAGTTTGCACAATCCTTCCCCACACTACGCAAATGTGTGACAATTACTCAGAATACGGGTTAAGTGTCAAATTAAGTATTGAATGAATTGGTCGACCTTATATGACAGGTCACGAATGAGCTTTGCAAGACCATCCATGGGAACTAAACTCTTCTTATTGGAGAGGCAGCCGAGAACACGAAGCACTAATTTGGACCTTGTGGCATGTAAACTATTTTACTCCAAGAATAAGAAGAGAAATCTGACCTTTTAATGGAAAATAGAACGTTTTCCAAATCAAATACGAACTCCAATTGTATGTTGCTCCAAAGTGCACAGTAGATCAAAAACTTGACCTCCTACCCAGCTTTTCTAATTCCATGCTCCTCAGAGCTGTTGTATTTGTTTGCTTTCTTTCACCCCTTTGTTTTGGTGCCGGATTACCATTTTAGTTTTTGTGCTGCTTTGGAAGGAGTTGAGACTACATTTAACAAGGCCAAAGGGTTTGGATTGTTACGGGTATTGTCTAGTTATTGGGCTGCCTAAGTGCAGGGTAAGGTTAGGTTCTGGCTTTAAATATGCAGTATCGACTTAGGTTGGGGTGGTTTCAGAATTGGGTTAAAAAAAGATTGGGCTGCTGTTTTTAGTTTTGGAATGAGCTTGTTCAAAGGTGATTTAGGTTGCTGAAATTGTTCTAAACTCTGGATCAGTGACGGGGGCAAATCAGTTAAGGGCTTTTGGTGTGGACTGGAGTGCTTCAGGTACTGAACTGGTTCAATCAGTGTGAAACCGTTTCTCTATATTCTTGAAGCATTCAGATCAATTGATGAGCAAAACTTCACGACACTGGTGGAGGAAGACAATGGTTGCGAATCTTCCGATGGTAATCTTGGTGGCTGGCGCTACTGCTGCGGACAGCATAAGGCAAATGGCAGATCATTCTTCTTCAGATTCTAGGCATCAAATGGTGACAAAAAAACAGGGGAAGGAGTGGTCACGCAGTTGTTGTCTGAGATTGATGATGGAGTGGTCACACAGCTGTAGATTGACGATGGATGGTGATGTGGTCAGCAAAAATTTACTGGAATTTGAGTGCAAAGTGGTTGGCAATAATTGTCCTTTGTCTGAACAATGGTGCTGCTATGTGGTTTGGATGGCAATGGGCTAGCTGCTGTGTGAGACCCCAACAAAGGAGGTTGTCCCACATCGGTGGGATAACTTGGAAAGGTGTAGTATATATAACAAGTCGTCCAACTACTGTATAACTATAGGTTAACCTTTTGAGCCACATGGTTAGGCTAAGAGTTAGCAGATCAGCTGGGCACATATCAAAGCCGACACCAA
Source organism: Gaultheria prostrata (assembly GCA_036023075.1). NCBI lineage: Eukaryota > Viridiplantae > Streptophyta > Magnoliopsida > Ericales > Ericaceae > Gaultheria > Gaultheria prostrata. The sequence goes on from JAXBDA010007129.1 coordinate 13,420, forward strand.
CCGAAAGTGTGAGGCAGGTACCGCAAGGAGACGTGCTCGGGTGGGCTCGACACGGGAGGAGCTTGAGGTTCTTGTTGTGCTTGGGTGGGTCCCACCTAAGAGAGGAGCTTGAGGAGCTTGTCGTGCTTAGGCGGGTCTTGTCTCACATTACTTGGTGGGTGGAAGTAATGGAACACGAGGTGCAACGGGGACGATGCAGCCAAGGTGGGGAGATTGTGAGACCCCAACAAAGGAGGTTGTCCCACATTGGTGGGATAACTTGGAAAGGTGTGGTATATACAACGAGTCGTCCAACTACTGTATACTGTATAAACTTGAGGTTAACCTTTTGAGCCACGTGGTTAAGCTAAGAGTTAGCAGGTCAGTTGGGCGCAGGTCGTTACATGCTGTGATCTGGTATTTTGTCTACAATCGAGGTTTACAGGGGTTGCTTCCTATTGTGGCCGATGGTTGAGATGAACTGAACCTCCCCAAACATAAAAAGATGGGATCGATGTTTCCTCTGATACCAAAATTGATGTAGGATGATGAAGAACAAGATATAAAAAGAACCTTAGCGGCCCGTTTGGATGGCGTATTGGTTTTGGAGGGATTAAATAGTAAGGGGGGATAAAATAGTTGGGAGATTAAATAAGAAGGGGCCCCACACTGATGTGACAGTTAAGAAGGGAGGATTAAATAGTCGATGGTTTGGATGAGGGATTAAAAAGGAGGGATAAAGAGGGTAGATGATGTAAAAATATGTCAAATGACTATTTTGCCCTTGTGAATGCCATATTAGATTATGCATTTAAATAACTATATAAATACAAAAATTAATTGTTTTGTAATATTTGTCAACAATTAAGTTATAATACTTGATTTTAATATATTTTTATATAAATTACGAATATTAAATATTAAAAGTATATTTTATTTTTTTTGCTTCTAATAAACGGAAAATATTTTTATTAGCTACTAGTTATTTTTATTTTTTTACATCATATTGGGTCATAGTCTAGGGCTTGAGGGAATTGCCTAATAGAGGGGATGAAGTGTAATTTTTACACTAAAATAAAACCCAATTAGCAAGACAGAGAGAGAGAGCCGATCTCTCTTTTTCTGCCTCTTCTTCCTCCTGTGTGCTCTCTCTGCAACTCCAACCCCAAGAAACCCTCACGCCTGGTCCGACGGCGGAGGTCCGCAGCAATGGTCCAATGATTACCCAGCCAAATCCCTCACCCAGATATGTTTTTTTTCCCCTGATCGTTTGTATTTTTCAAAATTCCTAGATCTAAAAATTTCGATCTCTACTTGTTGGTTGATTGGGAATTTTTTACTTGAAAGGCGTAATTTTTTGTTGAGTTTTGAAGTATCTGTTGCCGAAACAGAGAAGAAGAAGAAGGGGATCTGGGGTACCCACGTAATTCAACCACCCTCAACCCCCATGACTAAAATAGAAGCACCCTTCCCACCCCTACTTTTATTTAGTCAGTGGGAAGGGGGATGCCAGATGATTTAGTCGCGCGCGGGGGGGGGGGGGGGGGGCAGGGAGTGGGACTGGGATGAGGAGGAGGAGGATTTAGTCAGGGGTGAAGACCCTCGTCCAAACTAGCCCTACGCGTCAATGTGTCTAAGCCCCCTAGACATCCCTGTGTCTAAGGAAATAATGATATCCATGTATCAAACCATAATAAAACTTGAGTATATTTTATCAAGTCCTTAAATAGGCTCTTCCAAGACAACGAGAAGATTTTTTATTTTTTTTTGGATAAATAAGCTAACGAGAAGTAAGGATAAGAAACTAAACCTAGAATCAAAATACGATAGCTTCTAAAATAACAACTTAAACTACTAAGTAAAATCCCAAAATTTATATAGATAACTACATGTAGAATCAATAAACCACCTAGACAATATACGAATAGCTCGTGGGGCCCATGGACTACTCATTCCGGTTCCCTATCAACTAAAACATGTGACTCATTGAAATGGATGTTATAACTAGTGGACGACAGTTGGATCCAATGGGAAAAATTATAAAACTAAACCTACAATTAAATGCATGGGTGCCCAACTACCATTATAAACTACCAAAGCATGGCACAAAGGAAAGAATCAGTTCAGTGCTATCTCAGTGTAAAATTCAAACACCCATGCTACAGGATTTGAAGTTCGGAGAATAACCAATCCACACGGGGAAAAAAGTTTCGGGAGGAGAGAAGAATACCTCCGTGTTCTTCAAGGAGGCAAGGGCCACACAGGCTCTCGAAAGCAAGAAATCCCCAGCCAATACAGCTAACTGCAAATTGAAAAAAGATACGACATGAATGAAAACAAAAAGGATTCATGTCACCAATTCTCCACAGCTTCTCAGCTTGTGCTTTTCAGAAATGTGATGAACTCTCTAAGAAGAAACTCAAGAGGCACTTAAACTATTATTGTTTATTTCAGAACCATATAAACGAAAGAGAGAGCAGAGTTATAGAAAAATACTCCTAGTTTAGCAAATAGATCAACACATGGCTAAATCCACCAAATAGAAAAATACACCAACATGCGCACACCGAGAGAGAGAGAGAGAGAGAGAGAGAGAGAGAGAGAGAGAGAGAGAGAGAGAGAGAGAGAACAGCCCATAAAATACAAACAGAAAAGCACAACTTTACATTGTTTTTTACAGATAATATGGGACTAAATAATCGAACAATAACAAAAGCACAGAGTCACAGACTCAATAAATTGAGTTCCTGAGCAGAAGAATAGAAGGAAAACAAGTTATCCAAGAGAGAAGAAACAAAAGAAACCTTATTCCCCATCACAAAGTTTAATGAACCAATGCCACGCCTTGTATCTGCATCATCCAATACATCATCATGAAGAAGGCTTGCCACCTAAGATAACACAAAAAAAAAACTTAGTTTCGAAGCATTAATGAACATCTTGAGTTCAACTCAACGTTAGGCCGGGGTTAGGTGATTCTTTTTGAAAAGTCATCATGTAAAAACAAAAAAGGACAAGTAAAAGGGCATAGATCTATTAAGGAGGCAAAAAAGACAGGCAAGATGGAATTAACGAAATATCCTCTCGAAAAGAAGCACGATAGTTCTCATGAGTCGGAAATGAGAGAAAGAGATAAGAGACCGGGTGGGATTCAGGCATGCCTTTCGTAATCACTTCACTTTCTCCGCAAGAACTATTATTGTGCAAAGCATAGAACAAAGCCGAAATTTTTGAAGTTCTGCAAGAAATAACTACAAATTCCCCCGATCAAATTGTGACATGGATTAAAATCATGATATTTGTCTCATGCTTGCTTACCTTGAAGAGTCACTATTACCTTGTAATTTCTGGATTTTCTATATATGCCATCATATTAGTCTTTTGTTTTCAATTAGCTCCAGAACAGTCATACTAATCAAAATGTAGAAGTCGTCAATTTTGCAGTCTTACGCAAGTAGTAGAAATACCAAAAGATAAAGTTACATAGTATATGAAGCTTTCACTCCAATTCACCAAAGCTATCTACTATGTAGCAGTGACATGGACACGCGACACGATACGACACCGACAATCAGACACTTAAGTTTCAAGAATTGGAGGACACGACATGTTGGCTAAACGTTTTAAAAGCATGTACATATACTATTATGTTACTCCCTCCGTTCCATAATGTTTGTCCGGCACGGAGTCCAAGGACTAAAAAAAATAGACTTTGTTCTACGAAAAAAATAATTTTTTTTGCACAAATTAATAGATGAATGTTTGTTCTATTATTTTTTGTCAAAAAAATTAAATTTTTTGACAAAGAACTCATTTTTTTTTAATCCTTGGACTCCGTGCCGGACAAACATTATGGAACGGAGGGAGTAATAAAAATAAGGCTCTTATTATCTGTTTGTAACACCATACATACATCAAAACAAATTTATTATTTTATCCTAATAAGCAAGGGTATGGGCACGGGACATGACACGGACGCACTGATATGTTACTTCTCTAAATTGTAGGTCACAGACACATTGGGGATACGTCATACGTTTACCACATATATGTGAGGTTATGTCTGTATGGTAGTACATACCAGATCATATAATATACAAGATTCAATGGTTATGAAGAATCGAGATTGACATGAGATGCAAGAACTGCATATAAAATAGGCCATGGGCACGGTTAGGAATCCAAGTGCATTGAAATATGATTAGTCGTAAGAATTACCTGTCTTCCAATTCTGTATATCATAGTGATATGCCAATTTTTCGAAATCCTTGATAATCACATGTTAGCAAGTGTCCAAGAAATGCCGATCATAACAACTTGTGGTATCCGTGTTGGACACTCCAGGGACATGCAATATTCCGGAAGCACGACATGCGGGGAACAAACGGGACTCGAGTGTCAAATAAATTTGGGAACACCCGTGTCTTAATTTGGACACAAATGGAAACTTGACAAGAATCGATTCATCATATCAAAAGCTTATTTCTGGGTTATGATATTCCAAAGCTATAAGGGGAAAGTTGATAAAAAAAAATTAATTTTGAGCAAATAAAACACTCAATTGGACTTGTAATATTTAAAAAGGAAACAATAAGAATTATACTCCCTCCGTCCCACAATGTCTGGTGTTTTTTGGGAATTCAACTTTTTTAGAAACATCATCATTGCAAGCTAAAAATATTTCAACTCCCCAAAATACCCTTGATTTGTCACTAGTGTATAAAGCCAAAAGATTGTGGCGGCAAAAAAGTTATCCTCAGTTTTTGTTTCAAAATTTAAAAGTAAAGCTCAAATTGGTGGCTTTAATAAGGCGGGAATCTTTCCTGCCAAGTCAGACTTTGCACTTCGTTTTTTTTTTCTCTTGTAGTTGCATTGTTTTTTTTTTTTTTTTTTGTCTAAATGATTATTGTGACTTTGAAAAGAAAGGGCAAAATTGGAAATATATACAATTATATCCATTGAAGAGTTAACATGGGCATACATTTTGGGACAGTAAAAAATGGCATCATGGACCAAGAAAATGGGACGGAGGGAGTATTTGTTTTGGTAGTTTTCCGATGGAATGTTCGTATGAGTAAATATTTATCCAAATAAATATACATATTTTTCGTCATGTCCCCGTCATGTCTGTGTTCCTATTCAGTTAGAATTC
>JAXBDA010007130.1:0-18549 GCA_036023075.1 Gaultheria prostrata
AGTGTCCTTTGAACTTCCCGAGCCTTAGCCAAATCTTCGTGTCTTGGCTCTCGAGGCTCGGTGGTGGAATGCCATGGGGCACTTGGAACTTTGGGACGCTTCCCAATGTGCTCTAAAATGCACTTATACCTTGCACAACATCAATCATATAAAGGCGCTAAAGTGCGTGCATGTGTGATCTAAATGAGCTAGATGAGCCCGGATATGTACAATATTAGGGGCTCATCAGTTTGTTTGTACTTGTTCTATGTTTTTGTATTAGGCCGATACTTATCTTTAACATTGTAATTTTCATTACGTTTCATCCCAATAAAAATGGTCAAGCATAGTGGTTTTTGAAAATTCTGTGTGGGTTTTGTAGAAAGCATACAATTTATATATAATGTTAATTACTACATTTCGGGGCCCTATTTTTGAGCCCAGAACCGAGGGCCCTAAACGGCGGCTTGGTGGGCTTATGCCGAGGGCTAGCCCTGCCTAGACACATATTTTGTGACCGCCCTTGTCTTTATCTTCTTTGTCACCTGCCAAACTAAGAAGATGTCATGACTTGTCCTTTTGTTGGCACAACCTTCCTTGTTTTGAGTCGTTACACTTGACTTGAATCAAAGAAATTGCTAAAATATGGTGTAAACAAATCTTCTATCACCCTATAGAATTGAGAAGCTGTCACTTATCCTTTTGTCGACAGAACCCAGTCGTTACGCTCGGCTTGAATTAGAAATTGCTAAAATATGATGTAAACAGATTTTCTGTCACCCGTAGAATTGAGAAGTTGCCACTTGTCCTTTTATCGACAGAACTGGTCGTTACGCTTTGCTTGACTTTGAAATTGCTAAAATATAGCGTAAACAGATGCTCTTAGGTAATTGGCCGTCTCACCTCTTCATGTCATCCATGACATTATAACAGTTAACATCTCCCACATGATAATCCATAGTGTCATGTACTTTGACTTCTATATAAACTTGAGGATTTATATATATATATTGCTGTATTCATAGTTTAGAGAGAGAGAGAGAGAGAGAGAGAGAGAGAGAGAGAGATGGGGAGAGAGCATAGAAATGGAGAAGTACTTCTTCCTCTGTTCGAGACAAGGAGAGTAGAAGGCAGGATCATATACAGGATATTTGCAGCATCAGTGTTTGTGGGTATAGTTTTGATTTGGTCGTACAGAGCAAGTAATGTACCAAAATTAGGAGAAGAAGGGAGGTTGGGTTGGATTGGGCTGTTTGGGGCTGAGCTGTGGTTTGGTCTCTACTGGGTCCTCACTCAAGCCCTGCGATGGAACCGTGTCCATCGTGCCACCTTCAAAGACAGGCTCTCGCAAAGGTCTCTCTTTCTTTTTATTGAACCAAATATACCCGTCGCCCTATCGTAAGAAGTAGTGCCTAGCTAATTAGTGTTGCGAACCGGTCGAGTCGAGCTATGTGAGTTATATGTTATCGGATGAGTTATATTTCGTAGGAACTTGTTATGAAAGTTAAAAAAAAACAAACTTGTTTATGACTAGTCTAGCCATTTTTTAAGCAAATTGAATTCATTAAACTGATCAAAAACTGACCTCGAGTAGTGATTGTTTCAGTTCTTAGAAATGTGCTGACACTTTCAAAGTTGTGTACGTAGCCCCAAGTGGAAGTCAATTTCTCACCAACTTGTAATGAGCTGAAATATTGATAGGTATTTTTTAAACTCTTGTAAGCAAGAAGGTAGTCAAAATTAAGGTCGAGTTTTCACTACGATATTTTTATTATTTTTGTGTTCTTGGGCGATAAATTGTCAAATCAACAAGTTGTTCTTCTCACATACACTAATTTATTTAGCTGAAGTCTAAGAATACCAAAAATACCATGATGGTAACTCAGCGCAAGTACTATTTTCATGTTCGAATCACTACTAGAGGTTGTTGCTACTTGTATATAGTATTTTTATTCTACCACCACAAACGAAAGTGTCTAAATCTGCAATTGGAGTCGTTTGATGCACGTGAGTTGCATAAAATCTCGCAAGTGCTTATGTTTGTTCTTGTTCAGATACGAAAATGACTTGCCCAAAGTGGACATATTCGTGTGCACGGCCAACCATGAGATAGAGCCGCCAATGATGGTGATCAACACCGTCTTATCAGTCATAGCTTACGATTACCCGCCGAAGAAGCTCGCCGTGTACCTTTCCGACGACGGCGGATCAAATCTCACATTCTATGCTCTGTTGGAGGCTTCTCGATTTTCTCAACATTGGATACCTTTTTGCAAGAAATTCAATGTGGAGCCCAGGTCACCGGCGGCTTATTTTGCCTCCTGTTCTTGTGATGCTAAATTGGATTCAGTCAAGGTAATACTTAAGTATAACTTAGTAATACTAAATGATATGGCATGTATATTATGCAGAAGTATTTTTCTCCGCTGGGATCTTATCCACATCTTAGGAAATGAAAATTTTGACCCACACCTATTCCTGGGGATTCATAGGAGTGCAAATGAGTCCAGCTTTGTATTGTTCGAGTCGGCTCATTATTAAACGAGCTTAAAATTCGAGTTTGAGGTCGGCTCGTTTGTAACTAGCCAAGCTTATACAAACGAGTTGAGTTGTGATTTAGAGTGTTGAGCTCGGCTCAATTACTGCACGCGGCTAAAACTCAAAATCAGCTCCCTATTTTTAATCTTTTAATCCTTTCTTCCTTGCATTGCATTGTCCGTCCTAGGTGTCAAGTCGATCAGCCTTTGTGGGGTCCGTCTTATATGGATTTTGTCCCGACTTTAATCGGACCTATTCGCAAACAATGAGATTAGTAGCTAAGAATTAATCGTGGTGTGCATAAGCGAACATCCGAAATCATTAAACCCAAATTATTACCCTAAGGATCAAAACCAAATACACACGAAACACACACAAGTCGGATTTTTACGTGGTTCCTCAGTTTATTCATTGGAATTATTCATAGCCCGATCGATCTTTGGTTGCAGAAATTATACGAAGAAATGGAGAACCGAGTTACAACTGCAGTCAAACTCGGAAGAATCCCTGAAAACACAAGCTTAAAACACAAAGGATTTTCCCAATGGAATTCATCTTCAACCCGACATGACCATGACACCATACTTCAAGTAACTTTTTTCAGTTTCACATTCATATTCAGGATCAATCACCAAAAACCCACATTGTGATAAAGTAGAATTGGTATTTACTTTTAGCTATTCGCTGCTGCTCGATTGTTTTCCAGATACTAATTGATGGAAGAGACCCAAAAGCCAAGGATATTGAAGGATGTGCATTGCCAACTCTAGTATACTTAGCCCGGGAGAAGAGACCGCAACATCCCCACAACTTCAAAGCCGGAGCTATGAATGCATTGGTAAGATTAGAATTAATGTCAAGTTTAAAGAGTATGTATGATTCTGAATGGCTTAGACATAACTAGCATTCTGTACTCGTTTCGTAGTCGTTTATCTTCGTAAACTATCTTGTTGGCCATGGTCTGCCAAAAAGGATGCAGCCGCGAATACTACACCATCCACTTTTGAATCCCATTCAATCACTACCTTGAACGTATTTCTTGGTTTTACTGATGTAGAAAACTTATGAAACTTATTTAAATTGAATGCGCAGATAAGGGTCTCATCAGAGATTAGTAACGGGCCCGTAATTCTGAATGTGGACTGCGATATGTACTCGAACGATTCATGCTCAGTGCGTGAGGCGCTTTGCTTCTTCATGGATGAAGAGAAGGGCCATGAGATTGCCTTTGTCCAGTTTCCACAGAATTTTGAAAATGTTACAAAGAATGATGTGTACAGTATTTCATTACTGGTAGAATTCGAGGTGAGTAACAAGTGTTAATACAATCATATAGAATCACAAGAGTATATCATGAAGTGTTCGGTTTGCTGCTTGTTTGTTTGGAATCATTGGCAAATTGCAGGTTGAATTCCAAGGGATGGATGGTTATGGAGGCCCTCTGTACATTGGAACGGGTTGCTTTCACAGGAGAGATACTCTTTGTGGCAGAGATTTAAGCAAGGAAAATAGGATTCAATGGAGCAGAGAGAATGTTAGAAATATAAAAGAAAGTGCAGATGATGTGGAAGCAAGTGGAAAAGATCTTGCTAGTTGTGCATATGAACATCACACTCAATGGGGCAAGAAGGTCTCTCTCTCCCTCTCCCTCTCTCACAATTCAAAGACCTCTATAAGTTCACTATAATTGAGTATTAGCGAACTCATTGACATTAGTGACATATACAAGGGTGTTGGACTATTATGACGAATAAGTGAATGGAGAAAATGGATTCATGTAGCCGACAACAATTGATTGGTACTTCAGGTTTGGTTTTGTTTGCTTTGTTATGCAGTAATTACCACCACCCTTTCCACTTAAGGAGAGAGGGAGGGGACGAGTTAGCATTTTAAGCGGACCACCTGTTGGCTTTTAACCAAATGAAAAGAAGGCGCCATTAGTGTTCTATGTTGTGATTTGAGATCATTGGTTGGTCATTCTGGGGAAGATAAATAGTATTTCAAAATTACGTCTTCTGTTCATAATTCGTCAAAGTTGAAATCTTTTACTTTTCACGATGATGCTTTAGTCCTTAATCCTAATTTATTTCACTAGGAGAAAATTCTTCCTCCTAATTTGGCAACCTAGTACAATGTTCTTCTTCCACACCTGCACACATTGAGTTTTGTGAAAGTTTGTTTGCAGATGGGCTTGAGATATGGTTGTCTAGTTGAAGATGTGATAACAGGGTTATCCATTCTATTCACGGGATGGAAATCAATATATTACAATCCAACAAGAAAGGCCTTCTTAGGTATTGCTCCAACATCACTTGATCAGATGCTCCTGCAGCACAAGAGATGGTCCGAAGGTACTTTTCAAGTTTTTCTCTCTAGGTTCAGTCCTGCGTGGTATGGACTCGGAAGGATCAGCCCCGGCCTTCAAATGGCATACTGTCCCTCTTTACTTTGGGCTCCAAACTGCTTGGCAACGATATTTTACTCTGTCGTCCCTTCCCTTTACCTCCTCAGAGGCATCTCTTTGTTTCCTCAGGTATGTTCTTTCTTCTTTCTCCATTGCAGCATCACTCTAACTTTTCCTCATCTAGACTATCAAGTGATTCCAACAAGCTAAGATTTTCTGTGGTGCAAATCCAGGTCTCAAGCCCGTGGGTTCTGCCATTTGTGTATGTGATAATTGCCAAGTATGCTTACAGCCTAGCCGAGTTTCTATGTTCAGGTGGTACAGTCTTAGGTTGGTGGAACAACCAACGAATTTGGCTCTACAGGAGAACAACCTCCTACCTCTTTGCCTTCGTGGATACCATACTGGGATTATTTGGGTTTTCGGAGACATCTTTCACAGTGACAAACAAAATGTCTGACCCGGACGCATCCCAGAGATACAAGAAAGAGATGATGGAATTCAGAACCTGTTTTCCCATGTTTACCGTTTTGGCAACGCTTGCGATGATCAATCTGATTTCCCTTATCTGGGTGGCGAAGATGGTGGTTACCGACCTTGGAGTTGGAGTGTTCGAAACTATGGCTTTGCAGATTGTTCTGTGTGGTGTTTTGGTTATGATCAATGTGCCATTGTTCTCGGCCCTTTTCTTCCGGAAGGATAATGGAAAGATGCCAAGCTCCATCACAACTAAATCCATCTTGTTAGCTTTCTTTCTTTGTACTTGCTCTATGTTTTCGTATTAGATCGATAACTATCTTGAACATTTTGTAATTTTCATTGACTTTCAACCCAATAAGAATGGTCAAGCATAGTGGTTTTTGAAAATTCTGTGTGATTCTTGATCTTTGATTTGCGGGGAGGAAGAAAATAATGAATGAAGTGAAGGAATGAGAGGAAAAGTGGAGAAATTTACAGAAATTGGTAAAGAATCTTGGCTTAGTTGTCAATATGAAGAAGAGAAATTCATGCACTTCAATTTAAGTCTCTCGTACTCACGACAGAGGATTTGACTAAAGGAGTTGCACTTTTCGATGGAAATCTACTAATAAATGATACATTTTGTTCGTGAAAATACCAAGCAAAAGTGTATCGTAAAATCAAGTTTTATCTTGAGTTCTACTATTTTTTTGTTACAAATAATAATGGCCTGATTCAACTATGTCGTGGTTTTTAAATGAAAGCTATGGAGAGATTATTTATGTGATCGGGACCATTTATTTTTTCAATCACTATATTTTTATTGTCTATGTAAAACATCAAATTATTTGAATACCAATAAGTACCATATCGATTTCCATTTATATAAAAAAAATTATTTTCCGGAACCGAAGGTGACGTTCCTATAAGCCTCTGTCCCAGCTCATACTCATCCCTTTTAGCTGTGAGAAAAAAAAAACATGACCTACCTCTTACGGTTATTCTGTACCATTTCTGAAATTCCAAGACTTGCCCTCCTCCAGGGATACACGTGCGGTAATCGCTGCGGTTGATGTCATTTGTGATGTGGGGATTAAACGGTGCCCAAACAGTTTGATTCGGGTCCAAGTAAAACGACAATATGAGTATGAAAAGCCCGAGGTAGGAGGATCTGGACCACAATTTTGTCTGGACCAACAGTTCGGTCCAACCCAATAGTTGAGCCCGTCTTGACTATTGAACCATTAGGCCTTGGCGGACCATATTATTCGGCCTAATACCCACCTGTTTTGCTAGAGAAACTTTTTCATGGACGCGGGCAAACGGGATTGCACCACACGGATCTTGGCCTTCTATTTTGAGATCCAATGGTTCGGAGCGGTGTTCTTTCACTCATCCTTAAATGCATTTCAGAAAAAAGAAAAAAAAAAAAACACGGATCAGAGCTGTTTTTTTTTTTTTAAATTTCCGATCCGAGCCGTTGGATCTCGAAATGGACGGTTGAGATCCGCGCAACGCAAACACTAACACTAAAAAGTTTTTCTCGCCTATTATTCTCGTTTATAAGCTTCTAAAAAAATAGCCAATCACGAAACAACACGTAAGCGTTTCTACGTATGTAGTCTTCCAAACACAGATCGGGTTAGATGGATTATAACCTGAGCAAAGGTCCAAAGATGACACTTTCAAGTCTTCGTTGTTCTAAATCCCAACACAGGAATTTCAAAACCCTTGTCAACACAATCTAATTTATACCTATATTTTTACATTCATCGAATCCACGAGAAAGTTCAGCGTCGATTCTACCATCTTCTCTCTCAAATCACAAAGGGTAATTTCTCTCTCTCAAGAATTGGTCGTGTAGATCCCTAAAGATCCCTTGTTTGAATTTCATATTCAAGAACAGGATTCCAATCTTGAAAAAGATAGATCTTTAACATGTCTATTAGCCCAAAGTTCAATTCTTTGTTGTCCAACGAAATTCTCTCTCTGGAAACTAACATGGGTTTTGATTCTTTTTACATTTTTTTGTCAAAGTTAGGTGCTTTATGCGCTGTGTGAATAATTAATAGAAATTGAACTCAAATGCAGATGAAAACTCGGTATCTTGAATTTTCCCTGATTTTGACACTGACGATTCTGTTATCGAGCCTGCAATCTGTGATTGGGATAAGATTTGTGATAGATAGGGAGGAATGTTTCTCCCACAAAGTCGAATACGAGGGCGACACCATTCATTTTTCGTTTGTTGTTATTAAGGCCGAGGGATCGTGGCATTATGCTCCAGATGGGGTTGATCTCGTGGTAAGATTTATACTTTTATACAATTCTATCTTGTGTTTACATATTTCTTCATTGTATGTAATATCGTAAGCTCTTCATTGTATGTAATATCGTAAGCTTGTTGCACGATTAGGGTTGTTTGGTTCTCAGCTATTGGTACTGACTACTGAGTTTTACGGGATATTGTGTTGTTTGGTTATCAGCTAACAGTACTGACTATTGAGTTTTACGGGAAATTTATCTTCGGAAACCAATAGGGTTTTCACTAGCTGTAGTTTTGTATATAGGGTTTCCATGGAAGAGGTTGTTTGGTGAAGTTTGGTATAGATGATGACGATTGACAACTTGCTCGGAATGCAACAGTGTTGGACTTTTGTACCATGTATAATGTACTTTACTGATGTATAATGTACCTTTTATTGTCCCCAGAGTTTGTTAATTAAACAGTTCTGTTGAAGGATATCCTAAGGATAAGTGTCATTGAAAAATCCTAGATTGCCTAGGTTTAATGATTTGCTATGTATGAACCCTCAATCGAAAAACTCACCAATCAATAATCAATTGGTATATAAACCAAACACACAAATAAAAAGCAATAAAATAAAGAACGCAAAGATATACGTGGAAAACCCCTAAATGGGTAAAAACCACGGGAATGAATCAAAGCACTATATTTAAATGTATGGAACCAGGGGCCTGTAGTGAGCAAACTCACTGCAGGGGTGTAGTGAGTCATCACGGCCGTCCGTTCGACAATCAACGGTCCGTATTATCTTATATGTGAAATCATTATCTTTACTTGAAGATAGCATGAAAACAATCCAAACCGTTGATTGCCGAATAGACGGCCATGATTGATCACTACATGCCTATAGTGAGCATACTCACTACAAGCCCCTAGATCCATAGTTACAAGCAATCTTACTCTACGATTTGAATCGCTCACAATTGCCCTAAGATCTACTTGTCGAATCCTCGTACACCACACCCAATGTTTGACTGCCGCTGCCTTGAATTGCACAGGCCGTCCAATCTCCTTTAGAAATCCACCGTAGGCCAACTCAAGTAAGTTGAAACGAAGTTTATAGAAACTTCTTGGAGTTGGCTTTGTTTCTAAATGATCCATATATTAGAACTCCAAGACTCAAGTTTGAGAACCCTCTCAAAAGCTTCTCTTGCTGCTCACGTCTAAATGGTGGCTGCCAAGTTGTCAGCTTTAAAACCCTAGCTGTTGTTTTTATAAGCTGCAGCAACGCTTGCTCGAGCATAATCAGGTTTGCTGGAGCACTTGGCTGACAGACCACTTGCTGGACACAGTGCTAGAGCACTTTTCTGCTTCCTTTCAACCAATGTACTACCAAAACTTGACCCAAACCTATCGTACTATCTATCAATACATGACACGATGATTCCATTCCACATTCCTAAACAAAGACTCTATAAACAAATATTGAAAAAGAAGTTACAACTCGATAAATTGGGATACACAAAAATGTGCATTTTGTCAATGCGATTGCCAATACAATGGAGCTCGGCTTTTTGGAGCTTACAGCCATCATTAGCAACACGTATAAAACTTGATGATTCACTTATTTTTTCCCCTCATTGGCTTAATTCGTCGCATTTTAACCAACCTAAAGCCATAGTAGCACATTTTCTTCATTTGAAATATTAGATAATGTAGCAAAACCCACAAATCAATAAGATTTTACACACTCGGTGAAAATGCAACATTGTGGATTCAATATAATTGAAAGAAACATCCAAGATAAGGTTATAATATGAAAATAAGCACACAATAGAGTTCTTACATTACACAATGACTAGCCATGACAAGTTTCAAGCTCACTTGGAGTGGTTCACATCGTAGGACGAATTGTAGAAAGACCTGAAAAAGGAAAACGAACGATGAACAAACTGTGACTAGAAGTAAATTTTGGTTGATTTTGCATGCAAAAGGAATGCAATGCCCTTGAAAGTACTCGTAGGAGAACAATCCGTTAATGGAGTATAATCGTATAAATCATCTTTGTCATCTCACTCAATCTCATCTTTCCCATCCTTTGATTCCCCTCGCGAATAAGTGGTACAGAAGCTGAATATTTTGAGGACATAGAATGGCTAAGAGTCTTTGTACTATTTGTTCTAACTCGTCCCAGTACAAGTAATTCAAATCCACTCTGAAACCTGTTTATGATGGTTTGCTCATCTTTGCCTTAAATGATGGAATCCTTGCCTTCAAGGTTAGAGTCAAGATAGACTTTAAATTGTTCCAAAGAGGTGGGTCTGGACACAAAGCCTTTGGTAGGATGATGAAAGCTTTCAGGAAACATTATTTCCAACAAAGAATGTACGGCATTGGGATCCTCAAATTCAAAACAGATGGGTCTCCCACATAAAAGCTGGCACTTGGTCTCAAGGATATTAAGAAGATATTTACGGGGATACCTCGCCTTGATAGGACGAGACGACATGCCAGAAGTAGAACTGGAAGATCTACTTAGAGAACGCCTTGGAGATGAAACAGGCGAAGGAGGAGGGGTATCGATAATGATCAAAGCAGAGGGCTTCTTGGTTTTCTTTGGAGTCATAGGCTTAGGGTGAGTGGCTTCCTCAACCTTACAGAAAATATCACTTATCTCTCAGTTAGATTTAACGCTATTAGCCAGGAAACATAGAGGTAGCACGTGAAACATATTTAGAGCTATCAAAAGTCGGAGGATGGAATACAAAATTGCCTTTTGTTGGTGACTCCATACTAATAAATCAAAAAGGACCCGCTCGTGAAAAAAAAAAATGCTCATGAAAAAAAAAAATTCAAAATCAATATGAGCGACCCGATCTAATACCAATTGAAAAAACCTACATCGCCTAGGTTTAATGATTTGCTATGTATGAACCCTCAATCGGAAAACTCATCAATCAATAATAAATGCGTATATAAACCAAACGAACAAATAAAAGCAATGAAACGAAGAATGCAAAGATATACGTGGAAAACCCCAAAATGGGTAAAAACCACGGGAATCAAAGCACTATTTAAACGTGTAGTTACAAGCCATCTTACTCTACAATTTGAATCGCTCACAATCCCCCTAAGATCTACTTGTCGAATCCTCGTACACCACACCCAATGCTTGACTGCCGCTACCTTGAATCGCACAACCCTTCCGATCTCCTTCAGAAATCCACCGAAGGCCAACTCAAGTAAGTTGAAACAAAGTTTGTAGAAACCACTTGGAGATGTCTTTGTTGCTCAACGATCCATAGATCTCATTACAACTCCAAGACTCAAGATTGAGAACCCTCTCAAAAGCTTCTCTTGCTTCTCATGTCTAAATGGCTGCCAAGTTGTCAGATCTAAAACCCTAGCTGCTGTTTTTATAAGTTGCAGCAGCGCTTGCTCAAGCATAATCAGGTTTGCTTGAGCACCTTGCTGACAGACCATGGATAAAGTGCTTGAGCACATTTATGCTTCTGCTTCCTTTCAACCAATGAACAACCGAAACTTGACCCAAACCTATCGTACTATCTCTCAATACATGACACGATGGTTCCATTCCACATTCCTGAACAGACACTCTATAAAAGAATAATGGAAAAGAAATTACAACTCGATAAATCGGGATAAGGGTAGAAGAAAGCCTAAGATAAAGGTAGAAGTCTAGTGTGAACTGAGAATCCAATTCCTGAAAACCTGAGTGAATACTCGGCAACCGAGGGTGAGTCGAGGTCTATGATTAGGCCAATAGGCATTTTTATGGGCAATAAATGAGTATATTCTTCTTTTACCATTTGCTGGTCCGAAGGAGGCTAGGTTAGACGAACGATGGTCATTGCTTGAACATAAATCACACAGTTGAATTATAGCCGTTTCGTAAAAGGCCTTCCATCAGATGGTGCATCACATCATTTATTCAAGGGATTGTGACTTAACCCATTCGTCGACTTGGGGGCTGGATGTTCTATTAGGCATCTTGTGACTTCATGTACTAATGCTTTGGACTCATCCGAGAACTATGAACCTATGGGGGACACAACTTTATGGGCTCAAACTTTACTCTCAAAACCAGGACATCTTTGAAGATAATTTACCAGTATATGGATATTATTTTAATAAAAAGGACAGTCACTGTGAAAGTTGAGGGTAAATGACCAATTTTGTGATGGAAACATTGGCACTATATTGATTAGATAGTTCTGGAAAGGTTAGCTTATCTAGCAGTTATGCTGGGGACAGGGACCCAGTCCGGCCTTCATTCAGGTTGCCAAGGCCTTGGGCAATTTGAAGGCTACTCTCCCTGTGTGACCTAGTTACTTTACCCATCGTAAGCAATTAAGCATAGTGGTATGACCTAGTTACTTTACCCATCGTAAGCAATTAAGCATAGTGGCATATAGCTTGAAGTTTGTTCTTTCTCTTACTATTCGTATATTTCAGTGCCAACCTTAGTATGCAACCAGCGGAAAGCCTGCAATATGGTCTATAGACTACAAAGGGACCTAGGAAGATTAAATCTCAAATTCCATGCAGTTGTTGGCCTTGTGGCATTGGCTGTTGGTTTCACCTTAGAGCAATGATGATTAGCGCAAACCATATTTCTCTTTCTACTTCTTTCATCTCTTGAATGTTTGATTAGGAAAATTCTCTATTTTTCATGTAATGATTTGGTGCTTGCATGGTCAAATTAATAGAGATCATTAAGACACAGGGATTGGAGGGGCGGTTTAGATTTGTCACTATTATGTGCTAAGGTGATGAAATTCTACCAATTTGAAATTATTAGCTATATGAGGAGCTTGGAACCTGAGGGTATCCTGTATTTTTCATCACATAATTGTATTTGTTTGGGGAAGCAACTAGAACACTCCCCGAGTTTGAGAGCCAAAAGCTTAGAGATGGAATTGAGATCCAGGGATAACGATTTGTACATGTCATGCCTTCCGATGTTTCTTTCTATAGATCTCAATCATCAGTTTTAAGTGTATTGTGTCGGGATGTGCGTGTGTGAGAGAGTGTGAGTGTGGGTGTGTTCTTGATCATTATTGAAGTATATAAATGGATGGTTCACATGAGGACGAAACATGCTCTGTATTCGTTTCTTGCAATCATCGTAGTAGGAAAAGGGATGTTTGCTTGATTGGTTCATTTTCTTGGAAAAGACCTGACCAATCTTGTGATCAAAAAACACAATGGAAAACAGGTGAAGGGACCTTCTGGCGAACAGATTGAAGATTTCCGTGACAAGATGAGTGAGAAGTCTGAGTTCATGGCTCGTCAGAAAGGAGTTCACCAATTCTGCTTCACTAACAAGTCCCCTTACCACGAAACCATTGATTTTGATGTACACGAAGCTCACTTCTCATACTATGATCAGCATGCAAAAGATGGTGAGCCATGTTTCCATTGCTTTTGGTTGCTCTTTTTGGTTTTTTTGGAGAGCCTTGGATATATGGTACTTACCTGACTGTCATGGACAACTGCAGAACATTTCAACCCTTTGTTAGAACAGATATCGAAGTTAGAGGAGGCTCTCTACAACATTCAGTTTGAACAGCATTGGCTGGAAGCTCAGACGGATAGCCAGGCGATAGGTATTCTTTTTCCAGGAACGCTACATGCGTTTCCTTGTAGTTTGGCGTGAGACTAGTTTCTATTTCCCATAGTTGATGGAATTTTGAATAGCACTTGGCATTTTTTCCTTGCCAATTTTGTTGAGGTAAAAATTTTGTAATCCAGTTTTTGATAAAATTTTCTTGATAGAGCTTTTTCAGATGAGCTTCCAAATGGTAGCATGACATGTTCACGAGATTATCTTTATTATTTCAAATATTATATCTTGAACCATTTCTCTAGACATCATATGTTTGCTTGAAGCTTTGCGTTCACATAGAAATATCATTTGGCTATGAAAAAGCAGAAACAGAATACATGGTACCTATTTGTGGTATTATTATCTCATTGCAATTAGTGATGGGGTTTTATATCCTATGGATGTACATACCCATTCACTATGAGTCCGGTCAAAAAGACAGACGGATTGATCAATTTTTGGCTGTTCGAAGACGTGGGTCTTTGTTATTCGTAAGTGCTATTTTTCCATAGTTTGACTATGCTTTTTCCATATTGAATGCAGTGAATGAAGGAATGAGCAGGAGGGTACTGCACAAAGCTTTGTGGGAATCGGCTGCTCTGATTGGGGCTAGCATTCTCCAAGTTTACCTTCTACAGCGCCTGTTTGAGCGGAAGCTCGGGACATCCAGAGTTTAGGTTAGGTAGCATCTGGGCTAATTTATATTTCAAAATTTTCGTGCCTGAGTTTTGGACTTCGTTGTTCCATTTTTAGAGGAAGATGTATACCGTTAGGTTTAAAGTGGAGACATTTTTTTACTGCTGGATGATTACATTAAGAAGATGTCTATGTGGGTGAGCAACAAATAAAGTGAGACTTCTTTTCTGTGTGATACATTGAGTTCTCCATCTGATCTTGGAAAAATATGAGTGCGCGGAAAACGTACCCAAAAAAATGAAGCAGATGGTTCATACTTGTCCTAAGACAGAAGTTGGGACTTGTGCATTTGATCGTGTTGAACATTCATGGTCCGATGAAGGCTTTCCGCATCAAACGAGAAAGAAGACATGGAGAGAGAACATGAATAAACCAATACCGCTCCGGTAATCATATAAGAAATAAGACGTGCGTTTTCCAGAAAAAAGAGAGTAAGAAATAGGAACGAAAGTTAACAAAGACAAGCTCAACAGCCCATTGCACAAAGCAGATACAAATCAATAGCCAAAGTTTCACAATGATAACCCACCAAAACAGTACAAATAGATACAATACACTGTCCCTTTTCATCTTTCACACATTTCCCCCTACCGATCACCAATACAGTTTACAACACCCAGTACCACTCTACAACTCCCACATGGTGCAGCTAACAAGAACATGGTCTTCTAATTGAAGCTCTAGCACAGTCCTTGTCAAGATTCTGCACGCGGGGCTTGCATGCAGCAAAACCAACTTTTCTGCAAATAGAAGTACAATTGTCCATTAGAAAACTGCCCTGCAAAACACCTAAGCAAAAGAATGACCCAAGAAACCCCTAAATTAAATTTTCATCTGATTGGGACTCAAAAGTATGATTAGACAAGCATACAGCACCAAAAAGTTAAGAATTTCTCTATCTACACCCTGCAGTGGGACTTCAGGCCCAGAATTGGGACTCAAAAGTATGATTAATACAAGAAGACTATTCGATGTGATGCAAGGACTAAGGCCTCCCAATTTTAAATTACTTGTGCCCACTAGTCATAATATTTGTCTGTCACAATTGGACCATTCCTCCATTTATCGTGTTAGGTCCCATTGGATCTAGTCACCTGGAATGTTGGGAGCTCAACCTTGTGCTGAAAGCATATGCCCATTTTGAGATTGTTCTCCTTTTGCTTACCAATCGTTTACCAAAATAAAAAAATATAAACAAAACAGAGGCTCATATTGCCTTCGAGGAATTATCGCCCAGACTTCAGTTAACAATTTACAGGGCAACCAAATCAGCAAGTTTCCTTCATGTATAATGTCATCAACCAGTGATTCCTAAAGATTGGTACATAAGTGATGGGTTACGTTCAAATGAAGAGTCATCAAAAGGGAGATGCAAAAGACGAAATCCTCAGTTTTGAAATAACATATGGTGCTATGTTAATGAACCAAAGAGATAAGCACATGGTTACGCGTCCAAGCAATGTAGCATGGACACGGACATGTGACACGTTAATTTCAAAAAAAATGGAGGACACGGCACGTTGGGGGAGAAGACATATTTGTATGCTGCTATGCAGTACAAAACCTAAAACAATAAGGCTCTAATTATGAATGTGCAACACCACACATAGCTTGAATTATATTCATCATTTGTCTTTACTTTTTTTTTTGGTATCATTTGTGTCAAATGCATGGGAGTACATGTTGGCTACCACTCCACTTGCTCATTTGTGTCTTTCTAACCAATAAACCATCATCCATCCACACAAAAATTACGACTTCCCTAAGGTCTAATTAGTTTCCATTATTTCGTTCATCCCACGACTTGTTTTCGGAGTGTCCGAATCACTTTTTGAAGTCTCCCCGGAGTATCCAAACGGAAAACACTGAGAAAAAATATGACACTTAGAAATTGAGTGTCAAGCTCGTGTCCAGAGAGTGTCAGTTTCTGACACCGGTACATGACCTCCGACGAAGTGTCCGTGCTACATAGCCTCCAAGTGGGCAAGTATAATCAGACCCCTAAGAAATTCATTCAGCTATGGAAAAATAGTTGGTGCAATGGTGAGAGCAACTTACTGACTGAGGCTTGACGGGCTCTACTCCATAGGCAACAGGATTTGCCCTTGCGGGTGACTCGGGTTGGCCACCTGTCTTTTTCTCATCCCTAGCCTTGTTAAAGATCACTGTAAATCCCTCAGCTGATGCAGGGTCATTCACATCCCATTCACCAAACTTCGGCAACGGGTTCCCCTTTTCCTGTTACAAGAAGAAGGAAATAGATTACTAGTATTTATACGCATTCTTTCAGTTGCTAAACTGAATCTCTCACTTACTGCTTTCATGGAAAGGGTCAGAGGAAGAAAAGACAAATTCTCAACCAGAATAAGAGCGCAAAGGTAAAAGTTAAGGATCAATACACCAGCTCCTATGCTTCTAATTTAGTTAAACAGATGCAAGCATGTATACAGTGGGCAGATAAATCTGATCATATGCTGTACAATACTAGTGCATTTCACATTTACTACCTTTCCACCGTGCACTGGTACCCAAAATACATACCAAAGGGATGCATAAATCCGAATCCATGGCTGCAAATTGTACTGAAATTCTTGGCCTTATAAACGTTGGCCCAGGCCTAGACCTTGACATCGGGCATCCAGAATCAACCAAGTACAATTCAGATTCAGAGATCATATGTACAAAGGCGCATGTGATATGTTCTGTTATATCAGCCATCTTTACACAGGATTTGTGATGCACCTAATCCACTGCCTAGGGTTTCTCATTCTATGGGGTGATTATAAGTCCAGTTAAGAATCATGTACAAAATATGATAGGTACCAACATCAATGCACCAAAGATAGAGAAGAAATGCTTTCAACAAAGGGGAAGGGTTGTACTGTACTATTAACATCATACAGTTGGGATAGAGGGTGCAAGCAGAATTAAGGGATGTATGACAAGGACTTCACAAGCTTTAGTGCAGCACGCATTATCTATACACAAAAGCAAAAGAAGATAACCCGCAATACAAGAGATGTACTTGGAGTCAACTAGTTTGCAAGTACAGCTCCTGCTCCATGTTGACACAAATAATTAATCTTATGTGAAAATAATTTCTCTTGAATCGAGAAATAGGTTGGACTGCCCAGCTTTTGATATATCTGCTATATATCAATTATAGCACATTTAAATGGTTCAAATCAAAGCAATTGGATGTCCAACTTGGCCCTATATAACAGATGTGGGGCGTTGGATTATTGCTATTAAGGAAATAATGCAAGGCGAATGTACTTAGCAACATCCCGACATACTGAGGGGAATATAAACAAAAATGCTCAAAGGTCAATGCGATTAGAAGAGATATTAATGCAATCAAATAGGGCATCTGTGCGACTGTGCCATATGTCCTGAATCCTGTTATATAGAGTCCAAGGTTGGAAAATGGGCTTTGGCAATTGTGAGATTGTTCCCTCGGCCATCTAAGCACACGTTAAATTCACCAACATAGTGTAACATGAAGGAAAAGAAATCGGGAATGATCTCTATCACCGAGCTATAAATGTTATGATACTACTGTCCCATACCGGTTAAATGTAGACTTGCTCAATTTTTATGCAAGCTCTTGGACACCCTTCTCTCGTAAGCCAGTTTTCAAGGGTGAGTTCTACCCAAGGGATTGTTTCATCGGTGCCATAGCTGGCTACCATGACAAGTATGGATTGGAGACTTCACCTATTCGAGGGATATGATAGGTGAGAATTTCTCGATTTGAGCCTCGGAGGTGGCAATCTAGAGGCTGGACCTAAGATACAAATACTATGGGTAAGTGAAGCGGCCAAAAGGGGAAGGGGAGAAAAGCAATTCTCCATAAATCTAACCAATCACATTTCTTCTGAAAAGGAAACCAAATTATGAAAAAAACACTAGGAATTACCCATAACGATTCAAGAATAAGAAGAGCACAAGCAGAACAGTACCAAATATGAACATCATAACATACAAAGTTACAAACCAAAGCCGAGATTTTTAAAGAGCACAACAACATTTCATCCAACTACATAAACCCCAACGTCTAATCAAGAAAAAAAAAATTCATTACTTAACCAGCTTCAAAAACAATACAAATACAACCAAGCTGAGTCATAATCCGCAGGGCCTTCGCTCCCACTCTCAATCCTAGCAGTCGCCAATTTAAGTAGTTTGGGATGTTTTCGGGAGTCGCTGTTACGCTCGTGCACACGGATTACTCGACTAAGCAACCAAATATAACGCTATACCTCGAATTGAGTTAATCCAAAAAAATACCCATGGCAATCGAGAAGTCGAGACAAAATAACAATAAAAGAACTGCTAAATCCAATCAACAAAGAAGACAATTTCAAGAGGATTACATATTCGACACATAACACGCCATCAAGGCAATTTCATATGATTGATCGGGGAAGAACCCAAATCGAGTCACCTAGCAACGGATTTGGGAATTAAAACGAGCAGTTTAAGGAAAATTAGGGAGAGAAATTCAGCCACGTACCGCCATGAATTCGAAATGAAGATTTTTCGCCGCAGAAAATACTCAAGCCGAGAGAGAGAGAGAGTATGTGAATATCTATA
>JAXBDA010007131.1:0-18545 GCA_036023075.1 Gaultheria prostrata
CATTCTCTGCCAGCTTGCCCAATGCACCCCTTTCCCCATTGGATCTCCGCCCCACCAAAAGTTAGAAATGTAAGAATTAAGCTTGTCACAAAACTTACGAGGAAATGCAAAACAGGCCATTGCATAGAATGGGATAGCTTGAACCTCTGTCTTAATAAGAATCTCTTTTCCTGCAAACGACAACATCTTTTGTTTCCATCCTTGCAATTTAACCAGGGCTTTTTCAAGTAGGAAATTGTAAGCTTCAGCCTTTGACCGACCTCAGAAAGCCGGGAGCCCCAGATATTTAACATCTTTCTCTAAGAATGTGAGTTTGCCCTTGGTGGCTATACTGGCCCTCATCCACACCGGTGGCCTCCTTTACTATTTCTCAACCTAAATCTCGATTTCTTCGCCCCTTTTTTTTTTTCCCCTCTTTTTCTCCTGCTCTACCTTGCACACAACTTCTTCTTTATTTTTTCATCTCCACGCTTCTTTCCATTTTACTCTTTTTCTTACCATTATCTTCCTCCAAATCCCCCACTAATTTTTCCAACTCCCGTTAGTCGTTATGGCCGAGGTTGATGTATTAGACCTCGAGGAGGGGTCTGGTGAAACAGGCGTAGTCATTAATCGATGCTTAGTGGGCAAAGTGTTAAACCCTAAATCTCTCAATTCCTTAGCCATTACAAACATCCTTAATGTTGCCTGGAAAACTAGAGCTCCGTTTTCTATCGTTTCGTGGTCAAATAACATTTTCCTATTCCAATTTGAGGAGGCTGAAGATAGAGAGTCCATTCTCAAGGAAGGACCTTGTTCGATTATGAACAATACTCTTGTTTTACAACCGTTGAAGGATGGAGTAGCAGTTTCTGACCTAGCCTTTGATTTCTGTCCCTTCTGGGTTCAGATACATGGTCTCCCGGTGGAAAAGATGACGCGAGCAAACGCCGAGATTGTCGGCAAACGTTGCGGGAAGCTTTTGGCCATGGAAGCTGATCCAGAGGGCCTTCTTATTGGTCGTAGTTTTCTTCGAGTTAGGGTGGAGCTCAACATCACCCAACCTCTTCCCAAAGGTTTTTGGCTCAAAAGAAAGGCTGGAACTACTTCGGATCTATGGATTTCTTACAAGTATGGAAAACTTTCGGATTACTGTTATGATTGTGGTAGGATTTGTTGGGGTGCAGACAACCTTCAGCAACGGTTGGGAACCAGTTTAGAGGTCACTGTAGCGCTACCTAAGTTTGGGTGTAGCGCTACCGTTTGGTTATCTTCTGAACAGAAAGTTTGGGAGCGCTACAGGTGTTTCCCTGTAGCGCTACCGAGAGCTTATTGTTCCCCTTTTAGGGTTTTGCCCGGCTGCGTGTGTTAGTGTAATTGGGATATTGTGTATCAGTTTTTGCAGAGCGAAAAACTGTGTGAGAGGCAAGAGAAAACCAATCTCAGAGAGATTGTGAGAAGACTTGTACTCCTTGATTAGATTTCATAGTGGACTGGTGTGGCTCCCGTGGTTTTTCCTCGCGTTGAGGTTTTCCACGTATATCCTGTGTCTCGCACTTTCTTTCTGTTTTTCATTACGCACGTATTTGCTTGTCTTTGCGATTTCTGTGATTCATTGTTCCCAAGATCCATAGGGGCGTTGTGGGGTTGCGATAAATCCTAACAGGATTGGCCATGATAATCGAAACTGCAAATTTATTTCTCGAGAGGAGGGAGTTAAGTCTAGATATGGCCCTGGACTTCGTACGGGGAGAGCAATAAGATCACATGTTCCCATTGAGGAGATGATGCAACAGGGAGATGAAGCTGAAATCCGGCTGGAAAATGTAATCAGACGACGACCGGAAATTCAGTTTGACGAAGGAGAAGCGCGTGTTACGGAGAGGGGTGAGAAGCGCGTGTACCTGCAGAAATGTCCCACGACAGAGGGAACGAGCGCACCTCACCTCGCTGACTCTGTCGGCGTCCTTGAGCTGACAGGTGGCAATACGTTAAAAACGACAGGTTTAATCCCTCGTACTCCCTTATCCAATTTTCCTCAATTTTCTTCCAATATTGATGAGATGAATCCCATACTTTCAAATATCGACTTGGGGCTCAAGCCTTTAGTTGTTCCCCCTAAATCAATTGTTTCTAGTAGCCCAGTTTTGGTCCAAAACCTCAACCCAGATTCCCTGCATCCTGATAGAGAGAGCCCACTTTATTTTGTCACTGAGCCCACAGATAGCCCAAAACATTACCACCCAGAGCCCATACTCTATTTAACCAAGACAAACCTTTCACTCCCTCTTATCGAAATTGGTAGCCCATCCTCTAGCCCCACTAAAATATGCCCATCCAAACCTTTGGACCTTTCCTTATCTTCTGTTTTTCATGGGCTGATTATCAAAAGGAAGGCCTATGAAGAATTAGAGGAAAACAATCCCAAAATCCTTCGCCTCTGTGCACCAGACCCATCCCCTAATCCTCCCTCTCCCAGTCCTAAACTAAAACCAAATTGCTACTCCCTTAGGTCGAGCAAAGGTACCAAACCTATTTTGTCTAGGAAAGGAACTCCCAATTCTGACAAACTAAACCTGTTTGAAGTTCCCATTACACCTAATCCATGTTACTCTCATGATACTGATGTGGCGATCACGGTTGACATGGTGGAGGGTTCTGATGATGGGATTGAAGCCCCCGTGAGTGGGAAAATGGTGTTCGTGGCTGCACATAATCAGCCACCTTCTCAAACGAATGAAGGAAAGGTGTTCTTGGCGGCACCAAATCAACCATTTCTTGGAGGTTCTGAAGACATGGTGTTCGTGGCTGCACCTAAACAGCCACCAAATCGATGTTGATGATCAGCTGGAATGTTCAGGGGTTGGGGCGACCCCTGACTTTCCAGATCCTCAAAGGGTTGTGCTCGACCCATCGCCCTATGGTGGTTTTCCTGATGGAGACGAAGAACAAGCAGCCAATGCTTGAGAGAATCCGAAGGAGCCTCCATTTTCCTAATAAATGCTACGTCGATCCAGAGGGCACGTCTGGAGGCCTCGCGTTATGGTGGTCAGTCGATGTTGATATTGATATTCGAATTAAAACCAAAAATATGATAAGAGGAATTCTGTCTTGTCCTTCTATAAGGAATAGTTGGGCGACTTCCTTTATTTATGCGACGCCAATCAACAGTAGCCATTTCCCTATCTATCCTTTCTCTTATATTTGCCTCACCTACTTGATTATTTGTCCATGTAAAAGCACTACCTTTGAACTCCAAATCCATAAGGGAGCATTCAGAAATGACAGATTGAAACCTTTCGATCCTCGCTCTACTGCATTCAGCTCCTCCTTCCTTCTCCAATAATGAGCTAATCTCGTTGAAATCCCCAACACATAGCTTGGGATATTGACAGCCCAATGCTCCCTCATTTGTTTCATTTAGGTTGCATGTTTTGAAATAAGATTCAACATTTGTATGATGAGAAATTCCTTTTCACGAATCAGCCGTCAATGGTGTGTTTGCACTGAGCAAATTCGGGCCGTGGATTCCGAGATCCAACGGCTTAGATAATGCGCGGATTTTGGTTTTTTTCTCCGGCATGCTTTTAATGTGGAGAGAGGGAGTGTATTTATCCAAGCTGTTGGATCTCGGGATCCACGGCTCAGGTTTGCGCTGCGCAAACATGCCACAGTTTCTTTCCTCTTGCCTTTTATGGGTTATGAGCATGTTTCGATTGGTCTTGGAGTTATCTACATCTTGACAGTTTTGGAAACCTCATTTTCAGTTTTTCATTTTTAACTTTTTAGTTTTTTGGCTTTTTGAATTATGGTCATAATGTATTTTGAATGTGATAGGAGTGTTTGGAGGATATTCACATAATGTATTTTGCAACATGGTTAGTATTTGCGAGATATGTGCAGAATATATTTTGCAAGTCTTTTTGTTAATCAAAATGAGAAAAGTAAAAAATGAGAAGTCAAAAAACTCCTCACCTCCTACTTTTCACTTCTCTTCTCTAAAATCAGAATATATTTTCCAAAAATGGCTTTTTGTAGGTGCTTGCCAAACATCCAAAATGTGAAAATGAAAATGTGGTTTCCAAATAGGCCCTAAGTGTTGCGTACCACCTCATGTGTTTAATAATAAACACTACAACATGAGCGATATAGATCTTGAACAACAAATGAATGTAGACGCGTAATTGCATGATAAATCATCTTAATTACTATCATATTATGTTTTTTTTCTTTTTAGTTTGATGATGAAGGGTGTCCGAATTAACTTACGCGTACCTCAATTAATTTTTTCTTTGATCCCATCAAAAGCAGGCTATCCAAGCCTGAACTAGATAATCTACGAGAAATTTATTTGTTGCAGTCAAACTCCAATAACTAAACCCCGAACAACTTTACTTACATAAAAACTGAATTTACTTACCACGATATATGGGTACACTTATCATGATACTCCTATATAACTACACTTACTACTACAGTCTACAAATAGCTTGAGTATCATATTTTTTTGGCCACATTTTATTGGATGACTCTGATTTAACTGCTTAGATTTACGTAACATTTAATCTAAAGGTCCATAATTAACAGAGACATCATGATCCCAAACCACTAGTGGCATGGTAGACAAATCCCTAGTATTACGGTTAGTAGTAGTTGCTTAATCCCTTCTTTCTCACTTTCTCATTGGGTAAATCGCTCATTCTAGATCCCACCGAGAGAGAGTATAGTACAGGAAACTAAATTCAGAAAATGCACAGGTAAATACATACAACGGGTGAAATCCACCCGGTACATTGTGTTTGTCGAAGTTTAAAAAATCAAGATGGAACGACGCATAGCAAGCATAAACATCTTTAAAATGCCACAAATGCCTACCGGTTGGGCCGAGCGCTCAAACGGACGCGGTCGCAAGCTACCTAAATACCATCTAATACCCACTGTTTTCAGTCCCTAAGCCACTCTCTAGCCTTCAGCCGACTCAAAACTCAAGCCCAAGCTCTTGATCATCCCCCATACATGTTAGGTCCCCTATCACTTTCCGTGCATCCTTGTCCTTCGCATAATGGCATGCAATGGGTAACGTGTCGTGTCGTATTTGTCAAGGGAGGATTTTGTGTGCATTAGCATTAGCATTAGCATAGGCGTACCAGGTGAATTTCATCCGTTTGATGAATTTTCTTGTGCATTTTCTCTAGGTTTGGTTTCCTGTATCCTACCTTTTCTGAGATCCCACCAGATCCCTCCCACCTCTCAGGCTCTCACTGTTCAATACTTAGCCACCACGGAAAGACCAATTTCGTCATTCCCGCAAACTTTTCGCGCCGTATAAATTCGCATTCCACCCACTTCGCACATTCACATTTCACATCACAAACCACTACAACCAGTGAGAGAGAGTACAGAGAGAGAGAAGTAACAAGTCTTTAGTCTTCGCTGATCAGATTTCCAAAAATGGAGCGAAACAGTAACAACAACCACCACCGTGGAACCGGTCCGGGCCGCGGCCGCGACGGCGGCGGTGGAAGAGGAGGAGGAGCGGGAGTGTGGAGTGGGCGATATGGTCCTCTTCAATCTCAATCTCTTGGTGGTATATCTATTTAGCTTAGATCGTTTTAGGTCGTGATTTCTCTAAGTTATTGGTCGGTGTTCTTTGAATTATTTACTCTTTTTTTTTTTTTTTTATAAAAAAATTTAGAAGGCAGCCCAACCATAGAAATTAGAAAGTAGAAAAATATAGAAAAGTGTGAATCGGATGTCAAAAAAGTTCAGTTCGTTTCAAACTTTTTTTCGTCTTCATCAGAAGAAATTGTTTGCTTTTGATTGTAAATTTGCACTTATCGAAAAAAGGAATAATTAATCCAAAAATATTACTCCCACCGTCCCAAAAAATTTGGTCTACTTATAAATTTCAAAATTTTATGTACAATACACGATATTATCCAAAACTTTTAACTTTTCAAGTTTGTCCTTTATTAGTTGACTCTAATAAAATAGGAGTTAATCAAGTTTTGAATTTAATTTTTTTTCCGAAAAGCAAAAAATCTTGCCGCTAGCGTAATCAGAGAGCTTTTTCAAAATTTTAAAATGCACTTTAAATTTTGAAATCTTCAATTATTCTTCTTTTGGTCTCATTATTTTGATTGTTAAAAGCATCTCAGGGTAGAAATGGAATTCAATGACTTTCTTTTGTTGAAAATGTTAAACTGGTCTTATATTTTTGAACGGCCAAAAAAAGAAAGTAGGCCAAATTTTTTGGAACAGAGTAGTATTTAAAATTTGTAGAAGACGTACACTAATTCCAAAAGAATATTTACCAACGTATAACCTGTGTTTGTACGTACTGTATGGTGGGTTTGCGTCAAATGGAATTAAGGAGAAGAGCTTGGTAATTGGATTTTGGGAAATGCTTTTTACAACAGATATACACCCGAAAAAAATAGCCTTAAATTGGTGTGTATGTGGTGTATATTTTAGACTGGTGTAGATTGGTGTTATGTGGGCCGAAGACGGCGTTAATCTGGTCTATAGATTTTTTAGACTGGTTTAGATTGGTGTTATGTGGGCCGAAGACGGCATTAATCTGGTCTATAGATTTCATTTATTGGGTAAAATTGTGGGTATGTTATTCCGGTTTGGTTTCAGTCTGAGATTGTAATATGAAATTGGCTGTGCTGGTTGTCTATCTAGCTAAATTTGTCTGTGGATTTAGGATTTTTGGAGTGTTTCATGAAGGAAACTGCAGAAGTTTGGGAAAAGAAATTGACTTATCAACGAACAAAAACGAAAAACAAAAGAAAGAAACTTTTAGCCAGAATTTAGATATAGTACCAAGGTTGAGCACCCGTGATGCGTGTGCAAGTCGAGTTTATGGACCCACATTCACTAATGACATGATGCTAACAATATAGAACAAACACAGGTTATACACATATATGAGAACCGAATTCTTGGGAAACTCAACCCTAGATAAAAGAAAAATACTCCACAAAAGGGAAATGGGAAGGGGTTATTTAGGATGTGTGCAGTTTGGAAACTCAAGCCCCGATTATGTCAATTTCATTTCTCTCAGAAAATGATGAGATCTAGTGAGTACCAATAAAGTTTTAAGATGGCCTAGGTTGGCTATTAAATTACAAGAGAATACAAGACATACTATCAAGGGAAGGGAAGAACAATCCACTATTAGAGCCCGTTTGTTAGCCGGACTAGTTTTGAGGAATTAAATAAGAAAGGTTGGATAGGGGATGATATGATATGGTGGAAGGGCAGATTTTAGGAAGAGCAGATTATTTATACTTAGTTAAAGGTGATATATTACCTACTTGTCTTTCGAAGTTTCTTTTAGTTTCCAATTTGGGGGTGCAGAAGGATAGTATTTGGATAATTAGGGAAGGGGACTTTACGAACAAGGTTAGAGATGGCCAATAAGTATCAAGTAGTCCTGCTGCCGAGCAATATTTAGTCTGTCCCGGGATTAATGCCTACCAAACACTCGATTAGCTAATTCCGGATTAGTTGATTTTAACAAATAGTCTATCCAACTTTTGTTGTTTTGGGAACCTAAGTCAGTAATTTCCTTTTTTTTTGCCCGAATAATATGCAGAGGTGGCGCTAGCCTAAGGCTTTGAGCCCTCATCCTCTGTAGGAAGCCGTTTTTTGTAATTTTGAGATCACCGTTAATGAGAAGACATCTTACAACCCAACCTTTTCCTTTCTTCTGTCAACATGTACATCCACTCTCTCCCGATGAAGCAGTTTTTTTGTAAATAAGTGCCTTTAATTTTGGACACTCTCTCCCGATGAAGCAGCTTTTTCGTAAATAAGTCCCTTGTGAAATCAGTGACAATATTTGTTTGACTTCAACTTGTCAATTTATTTCAAGAAACACACTCAATGAATGCTCTATTTGCTTGAACTATAGGAGATTGAGCTTTAGTATTGGAGAGGTACATATGGTTAATATGGTTCCTTGGGAGTTTGTTGCTGTTTATGACAGTGGGTTTTAATCTTCAGAAAGTGGATACCAATAATCAAAGGCTTGTCATTTTTGGTTTTATGTATATTTATATATTATGGTAATCGGCTATAATGTACTCATCTCAGATGGAAGAACAGGTTTTTTCCTTGGCATTAGTTTGCTTAATTCTTGCGTGGGACTGACTGTGTGTTGGTTATTTTCATATTCCCTTAAATTTTTATGCTCTATTTGCTTTGCAAAGACTAATTTTTTAATATAAAAAAACGCAACTGTTTGACGAATTCTTTTGTGCTTTATTACTCCAGCTATTGAGTCGTTGCAAATTTCAGAAAAGAAGCCTCTGCCCTCTCTTTCTGAAACAACAGAGAATAGGATTGTTCCCATGAACCGGCCTGACGAAGGGGGAACAGTTGCTGCCCAGAGAGTTTGGCTCTCTGCGAATCATTTTGTAGTGGATTACGATCGAGAAGCCACCATATTTCATTATCGTGTTGATATCAAACCCCAAATGTCTCGTGGCCCACAGCCTACAAAGAATTTTATACCAAAATTGGCTCATCGTCGGATCTTGGAGAAGCTTTTCTCTGATGACCCCACCCAATTCCCAGACCAAATGACTGCTTATGATGGAATGAGAACCATCTTCAGTAAAGTGCGGCTGCCCACTGGGTCGTTTGGCGGGGAAGACAAGGATAATCACCGCTCTCCTATAGTCATTATTACGTGGGTGAATGAGCTGAATTACTCCAAGCTAGATGATTACATGAGTGGAATTCACAATAATAATCCCCATGATATTTTGCAAGGAATGAATCTGGTTATGAAGGAGAATCCATCAAGCCAAATGATCTCTGTTGGTCGAAGCTTCTATTCTAAAAGTTTCAGAAAATCAGATGACCTCAAGTGCGGTGTTGCAGCTTTTAGAGGCTTCCAACAGAGCCTGAAGCTCATTTCTCAGGGTCTAATCTCATGTTTGGACCATACAGCGATGCCATTTTGCAAGAATATATCAGTCATAGACTTCCTTAAGGAGCGTGTTCCCGGTTTTCGAAAAGAAAATGATGTGTGGAAGTTGAAAACAGCTGTGGCAAAAGCATTAAGAGGGCTGAAAGTCTGTGTAACTCATCGAAACACAACGCATAAGTTCCTTGTAGCTGGGCTGTCGACTCAAAGTACAAGAGACATTTCGTTCCCTCTTGACGATAGAGAGAAAAAGAAGCCACTGAGGAGAATTGGACTTTTGGATTATTTCTGGGAGACATACAAGACGAAGATAGTGTTTGTTGATATTCCCTGTCTGGATTTGGGGAAAGACGGTTATGTTCCTATGGAGCTCTGTAAGTTGGCGGAGGGTCAGAGGTACCCAACGGAGAAGTTGCCGAGAGATAAAGGTTTGTTGTTGAAAAAGATATCAATGCCTCCACCAAAGGATAGAGAGAGAATTATCTATGAGATGATTACGGCAAAGGATGGACCTTGTGGGTATGTTCTTAAACTAAATCCTCATCATGTCTTCATTAATTACTAGTGTGGAACACACCGATATTTTCATGCTCTTTCATGTTCTTGTACTATAGCACATTTTGTCTTTTCGTTGATACTTGTATAAAGGTGTTTTCCTTTCTCTTTTCTCTTTTCCTTTTTCCATTGTGATCATGAGGTCTTAAGCGGGGGACACTTTTGACCCAGCGCAATGACTAGGAGGAAAAACCTGGGTTCAACAGATCAGCGCTTGTCCCTTTAAGCCCATGAATCCCTTTCTGCATTGCTCGTGGTCCATGGCATGACATGATATCAATTTATGTTAGCTAATGGATCTATCTCAAATGTTAGGCTAGTGAATGGGCAGTTCTTTTGATTTTGAGACGGAAATCTGTAGTGTTTCCAGACTCATTGAAAACCTGGTTAGAAATTAAAAAATAAAAACTGGTGCAAAATCATGGAATCATCGGCTCACAAGTCACAAGTCCCCAGTCGACTGGAGGTAGGCTAACAGGACTATTTTTTATAGATAGGAACTTCAGTATGCACCACTATTATTGGATAGGAAATGCTTGTTTGTTTTGTGTGTGAATTCTCTTGTATTTGTGCAACTTGTGTGGTCGCATATGTACCATCTTCACACTTCTCTACCCGTACTATGTGTTTGTCTTGGCTTTTGGTTTTTGTATTTGTTTATGAAGGATGCATTAATCCCCCTTTCTGTCCCTGCAGAAATGTTGTTCGGAATTTTGATATTGTAGTGAAGGAGAACATGACAAATGTGATAGGTCGTGTTCTAGCGGCACCTGATTTGAGGCTACGCACTCCCACTGGCAATCTCAAAGTGATTAGTGTTGACAAGGAGAAATGCCAGTGGAACCTATTGGGGAATTCAGTTGTGGAAGGCAAGCCACTCAAGCGGTGGGCATTGATAGGTTTCCGTTCACATGACCAATCTAGGCTGAATTCTGGTCCTTTCATTAAGAATCTGAGAAAGAAATGCGGTGATCTAGGGATCCGTGTGGAGGACCCTGTGGTGTGTCGTTTCACTGGCATGCATGACTTGTCTACTGTTTCTGCAACTCAAGTATTACTTGAAAGTGTTGTCAAGGAGGCGAATGTGGAATGCAATGGCCGTTTACAACTTTTTGTCTGCGTAATGTCTGAAAAGCACGATGGGAAAAAGTATTTGAAATGGGTCTCTGAGACTAAGATTGGAATAATGACTCAATGTTGCTTGGTCAGTCACGCCAACGACACAAACAAAAGGGAAAGCGACCAGTATCTTGCAAACCTCGCTTTGAAAATTAACGCCAAGCTTGGGGGTACAAATGTGGAACTTGAGAAAGGGCTCCCTGGTTTCCAAGGCAAAGAACATGTCATGTTTATAGGTGCTGATGTCAATCACCCTGGTCCAGGAAATGCAACATGTCCATCTTTTGCCGGGATAGTTGCAACCACTGATTGGCCAACCGTCAGCCGCTATGTTACCCGGATTTGTGCCCAGGAACACAGGAATGGAACGATTGTTGATTTTGGGGCCACTTGTTTGGATCTAGTGAACACTTATGCTAGCGTCAACAAAGTAAAGCCACAGAACATTGTCGTTTTTCGTGATGGGGTAAGTGATGGCCAATTTGATAAGGTTCTTAATGAAGAGTTACAAGGTATGAGGAGAGCCATATACGATGATGATTATTGCCCAACCATCACTCTCATTGTCGCCCAGAAGCATCACATGACTCGAATGTTCGTCGAGAAGGAGAGCGACGCAGCTGGTAGATCTGGAAATGTGCCTCCTGGGACTGTGGTAGACACGGAGATTGTTCATCCCTTCCACTTTGATTTCTATCTCTGCAGCCAGTATGGGATCATTGGGACAAGCAAGGCGACCCACTACACTGTCCTCTGGGATCAGCATAACTTTACGTCGGACCAGATGCAGGAGCTGGTATACCACCTGTGTTTCACCTCTGCTCGTTGCACCAAGCCGGTCTCCCTTGTTCCTCCGGTCTTGTATGCTGATCTTGTTGCATTTAGGGGCCGGATGTATCATGAGGTGGCCATGGAGTTGCAAACTCAGCCTGCTGCTTTGTCGTCATCAACATCTGCCGCTTTGACATCATCAACATCTGCCGCTTTACTCAATCAGGAGTTTTACAAAGTGCACCCGGACCTCGAAAACAAAATGTTTTTCGTTTAAGGGGGTCTTCTCTGATCTCCCATTTCTATTCTCTGATGGACGATAGATAAAGGAGATTATACTAGTGTTCCACCGTTGGAAATTGCCAACAAACCCAGGTTCAAATCTCCTTTCCTAAGCACTAGAAAAGGAAGTTTGTGCGTGAATCTAATTGGGTTGTCTCTACCGTTAATACATGACTCCATGCAGGTGTTCGTCTAGTTCTACGGTTTTATTACTATCGTGTGTCTTTCTTTAAGTAATCCTAGTATCGCGTGTATTGTGGATCTTGTTTGTGTTTTATGAGGTCATGTTTTAGTGTGTTTCGTGTCTTATTTTCCTGTCCTTTTACCTGCCGTGTGGGCTAAAACATCAGGGATAACTCGTGTCTTGCGTTTGTTATGGTGTGTTTGAATGTGTGTTGAGGAAATGATGGGATATTATTTCGTTCTATAAAGTATGTTTATTAAGTTGGTGTTTGATCCTTTGCATAATTTCTTGATACTGTTTGGGTTCTCTGTGAAGTTTGGTTCGTTTTACAGGAGTGCAACAGAACTCCTACCCCATGTAGATCATGTAGATAGTGTGTCGTATCGTGTCGTGTCTGCCCTTAAAAATCGTTCTTCGTCTTCCTCCCTCTCTCTCTCTCTCCCCTTTCATTTTGTACAGAAATGGTAGGCATATACTCCTGTTGATTCCTATATGGCTATATATGTTATGTTCTGCTCTCTTGTGGAAGAGGAGCTGGTAAGAAGAGGTGGGTCTGCTGGTTTTGGAATCTGGGTTTCCAAAGTGGAAAGTCAGTGCACTGTGGCCCCCACAAAATTGTTTTTCGAAGCTAATGAAAATAACGAGTGCTACAAACAAGTACGAGTATGAATTTGACAGATTTAGGGTTAGAACCTCTGTAGTGAATGAATGATATTGCGGAGTTGAGTAATATTTGTCAATACCGTATTGCTCTTCCTTCCCCTCTTTAATTTTCATTTTATGTCTTGGCCTTTGTCATCTCAATAGTAGTATTTATTTACTTAGATTTCTGTTTTTTTTTATTATTAGAATGTATCAGGGGAAAGCAACCATAAGAAAAAAAAATCCGTAAATGGCAAAAAGAATAATTTGATTGGCTTAGGGTAAGTTTCCGTAAATTTTTGGTATTTTTTGTTTGGTTCAACTGTTGAGTTTTTGTTAGATTTACATTTTGATTTTTAGAAT
Organism: Gaultheria prostrata; assembly: GCA_036023075.1. Classification (NCBI taxonomy): domain Eukaryota; kingdom Viridiplantae; phylum Streptophyta; class Magnoliopsida; order Ericales; family Ericaceae; genus Gaultheria; species Gaultheria prostrata. The sequence goes on from JAXBDA010007131.1 coordinate 12,837, forward strand.
AATCATCCATTTCGGCGACAGAAATCGAAATATTAGAATATGACTATAACTCAAACTAAACAAAATTTCATTAAAGACTAATAAATGCCATATTGCTGATACTCCCACTGTCCCATTTTGATCGGCTCCTAGGAAAAGATGGGCAATTTTTAGTTGAATATTTCAAAAAAGTTTCAGATTGCAGGTACTACCTCCATCCCATTATTTCCATTCATAATTTCACTAAATTCAAGAACTAATTGAAATCTTCAAATTTGGTAGAAAAATTATGGCAGAAGTATATTTTTTTGTTCAAAAATTGCACGTCTTTACACTGGGACTATAAAAATGGGACGTGAAGGAGTTTTTTTTTTTGTCTACTATCATCTTATATATGTTTTGTCAACCCTGGTTCACAGTTATATAATTTTCTAATTATTTTCTTGAGCTCTCTAATGGAGACGATCAAGGCAGATCTCGATCAAGGCCGGCCCTAGGCATAAGCACACCAGGCGGCCGCTTAGGGCCTCTCGTTTTTGGCCCAATAATAGGGTCCACAAATTTTAGGATATGTTATATATTAATGTCAATTGTTTTACAAATTGCGTTGTTGTTGAGCGGTAAGTTTTTTGAGTTTTATCCATCAAGTTGCGGGTTCGATCTTCCGGCCTACATTTTTTTTACCAAATGTATCAAAAAAATACCTCCTACTGCAGGCGCCATGACAGGAACGCGCAACCTCAAGGTAATGAATTCTATTTCTCGCAAAAAACCATTGTACCACAAGGCGTTTGTTAACATAATCTCGAACAACTAATATATATACGATTAGTATTAAACAGGCCCCATAAAACACGCTTAGGGCCCTAAAAATCTCAGGACCGGATCTGATCCCGGTGGCGATCCCCTATCCATCCACCCGCCCCACGAGCGAAGTACTGAGTCCGATATTGACACTATGCGACTTTATTGTTTTTGCTGTGTTTCTGTATTTTCAAACCAATAATGTCTTTTTTGGTTTTCGTTTTAATATATAGCACTACTGTTATGATCTTTCACTCAAAGTCTCCATGAGTGGTAAGGGCATGAACTTGGGACATCACGTGTCGTGCCAGTGCCATGAATAATCCTTTCTAAAAATTGAGGGAGAAATCTGTGAGGATTTTCGGAACCCCACAACGCCTTACGGATCTTGGAAACTATGAATTACAGAAATCGCAAAAACAAATAATGGTGCGTAATGAAAACGAAAAGAAAAATGAGACAAAAGATATACGTGGAAAACCTCAACGCGAGGAAAAACCACGGGAGTCACACCAGTTCACTATGAAATCAATCAAGAGTACAAGTCTTCTCGCAATCTCTCTGAGATGTGCGTTTTCTCTCGCCTCTCTCTGTTTTTCTTAAACTGATAACCCTAATTATGAGCAAATTGCTAAATAAATAGGTCAGGCCCTATGGCCGAAATTACACTCGTATCCTTGGGGGCTACCGCCCCCACCCTCCTTGTATAAACCACTGCTGAAGGTTGTCTGCACCCTAATCTCTCTCTCTCTCTCTCTCTCTCTCTCTCTCTCTCTCTCTCTCAGGCTTGACTTGAAACCTTAGGTACGAACATGCAGCCTCTTCGAATTCATATATATGTATACGAATCGATTCAAACAATTATGTATATGTTACATGTGTGTGGATGATGTTTAACGTTACGATTTGATGGACTGAAATAGGGTCAGTTGAATTCAAAACTCCAATTTCATGGATTTTTATGTCCTTTATATCTTCTTGCTTCCTAATTCTGGACGTTTTGAGTCGTAATAGCAAAATTATAGCAACCAAACCCTGAATTGAAGACCATTAGGTGCAAAAACTCATATAGTAGTACATAGATTTCGAACCATAACGTGCAATGGAAGAGATGAATAAAAATTTCTAGGGCAATGGATCCTCTGCCTAAACTAGAATACAACTAGTAAAAATACCATGCATCCCTGGACAATGATAAGTGAAATCCCAACAACCATACTACAACAAGAAAAATAGGCATTAGCGGCATTAGAAAACCGCCGGGAAAAGCCCCAAAACCGCCGAGAATGACTATTAGCGGTGGTAATCACGACCGCCGTCTATACGGCTGTCGGGAATACTAAAACCGCTGGGAAAGTTTTATAACCGCCGGTAAAACTCCAGCCCATTGACCGCGGTTTTAAAACCGCCAATAAAGCTAAATCACGTATATAAAAAAGGATTAAACGTGGCGGCGGGTGTGGCGCCCACGTGGCAAGCAACGTGGCACACAATATTTGATCAAAATGCTTGGCCCAAGACTCAAACTTGGGAGCTTTAGCATCTCGCTCGCACGCTACCAACTAAGCTAGCATGCATTTTGTTTCACATGGAAAAATATATATATTTATACTATACTGCAACATATTTTGAAAAGTTATTTTTTTTACCGGCACTATTAGAAAACCGCTGGTAATGCCCCTTTTGCCCGTGGTAATCTAAAAAACTACCGATTAAAGTCACTTTTTCCGGCATTTTGTTGAACCGCCGGAAAAAGTGGCTTTTGCAGCATTAATAGACCAGCCTATTGGGAAAATAAAAGAAATATAGCACACACTCAAACACTCTATTTTATTAATTTGTAACAAAATTACATATCACTTATTTTTTTTGGGTAATCAAAATTACATCACTTATGCTCTCTCATATATACTAGATAACTTTCCTCCCACTTGTGGAGGGGGAAGCCCTAAAGGGGCACCTCATCTCCTCCCACTCTCTCTGCCTTTCTCTTCTTTTCTCTTTTTCCCACGGTTTATAACACACACAAATACATCTATATATATGCATACTAACTAGGAATCAAAAGTGCTTCCAAAGCATTTTTTTTTCCCTTTATTTTTATTCTATTGAATCTGGGCTTATTCTTATTCCTTCGGACCTTCCGAGGCCAACCTCTCTTCAAAGTGGTGCAAAAGAAAAAAAATTCAAATCTAATGAAATCACTCATTCACCTACAAAACTTGACTTCTTGGCACTATAACTTATCCAAATTCTCCCATTTATGTATTCAATAAAAAATCTTTCCAGCCTCCAACCCAATAGTAATCCACATGTTTTTCGTTCTTAATCAAGCTTGCTTTTCAACACCGTCAAGAATGCCCATTTTTCTTGTAGCGTCCTATCCAGCATCACTGGATGAACCTGGGAAATCCTCATTGGGAACCGGCTCTAGTCGAATGGATCCTCGTCGGTCACCATTGCCAAGACAGAGAAATTATTGTACTTCTTGTACAGGGACCAGCCCCCTTGTTCTCATCCTAAAGCCTTTAAATCTAACTTACTTTGGCTTCCCATTAAACACTTGTGTATTTCGAACTGGGCCAATGGTTTCAGCATTCCTATCAATCAAATGAGGGTGTGGATTGTACGTACGATAGAACAAATTGTTCAAATTTTGGTTTCCGCATTCCTAAACCAATGGTCTCAGCATTCCTACTGGTTTGGGTAAAAAGCAAAAAATTGGTTTTTTGATTTTTTTGTTTTGTCTTTATTCAATTTTGTTTTACATTTGTTAGTTTTGCATCAAGTTTTTGTGGTTTCTTGACTAATCTCGTCGAGACGAATCCAAAAAGTATAAAATTTTGGTCAAAGCTAATTTTTTTTTTAATAAAACCGAAAATAAACCAGTTTATTGAATTAATTTTGGCTTTATTAAAAAAAAAAGTTTCAGCCATAATTTTATACTTTTTTTGATTTATCTCGACGAGATAAGTCAAGAAACCATGAAAACTTGATGCAAAACTAACAAATGTAAATTTTTTTTGAAAAAGAAAAAACCAGTTTTTTTTTTTAGCCAAACCAAGTGTAAATTGCTTTGGAATATGTTGCTTTCATCATTGTCTTTTGAGTGATTTAAAGAATTGGTGTTGAAGCAGTGAAATTGTTGTGGCTGTTTCTCTTTCCATGATTTATTGTATTGCTCGGCAGGACTCAGATGATAAGAGAATAACTTGATTTCAAAAGAAGCTAACTCCTAAGATCACTTTTTTTTTTTTTTTTCTCTCTTTTGGATTTGGAGAGGGAATGAAGAGTTTATTAGCAGGGCCGGCCCACGGTAAGTCCCGCAAGCCTCTGGGTTTGGGTAACCCGGGCGGGCAACCAAAAACAAAAAAGAAAAGAAAAGATTTTCCTGGTTACAGATATTCCATATATAATGCAAAGGAGCTAGTTAATGGTTGTTCTCTGCTACATGTATGCTCGTGGGCACGGTTCAATTCCTGTGACCCTTCTTTTTGACGTTTTCTTTTTTAAGTCCTATCTCTTTCATTTCTTTTTCTATTTGTTATTTACGTCTTCTTTTTTCCCTTCTAATCCACAATTTGATGAAAAATCAAAGAACTCAATTTTACTTTGTTGTAAATTTTGCGTCTAACAAAAACAACAATAATGTGAATTGATATATTCTTACATTTGTTTAAGAAAAATTCCCAATTGTAGAAAATTAAGAAAACGTGACCAAGCTAACATGGTTAATGTTATTTTTACACAAATTATAGTAAGATATGAAGCAAACTAACTTTCTAAGTTGAAGTTAAAAACTCGTACTTTTTTTATGTAACGAGAATCGAGATCGTGGTAATCATATAGTATTGTTAATCAAGTTATAATTTGATTGTAATTTTTTTGACGTAATTCAACTAAAAGTATCATGTAACTTTGTTTTTCTTTTTTTTCCTGACTTGTATGTAATTTTTTTTATTTTTACTTAACAGTAACTGGGCAACCAAAATGTCGGGGAACACAGTTTATTAGTAGTAAAGATAAAAGGATTCTATTTTCTAATTGATTACTGGAGGGAAAAAAATAGTATGCAAGACTAATTTAGTTGTCTTTCACTCTGTCTTATTCAATTGCCAGAAGTTGAGTCAAAAATCAAGATCCAAACACATCGTACACCTTGTTCGGTTGGGTTTTTGGAACCCGGTTTCAAGGCCCGGGTCTTGTTTGGTTTCCCCAAATGATTTTCAGCCCCAATTAAAAAAAAAAAAAAGAGGAAGTCTTCAGCTGCTAGCTGTAGCAAGAGAGAGAGAGAGAGAGAGGAAAAAAAAAAAAAAGGTGACAAGTACTGGAGGGGGATTCACTGGCAAATTCGGAGAGAGAAGGGAGATAGAAGTCAGAGAACTAAATAAACCTGTAAAGGGGGACCCACTAGCAAACCCGGTACCCAGTACTTTGAAACCCAACCTTGGAAACCATTTTTTCAAAAAGTCTTGAAACTGGGTTCCTATAACCCAATCGAACAAGGCCGTAAGAGCTCAAGTTTCTTGATAAGTGCCGTAATTTGTATATTTTGACCTTCTAAACTATACTTGTTAGTGATAGTTATTGGATATATGATCGATGCTCGTTTAGTCTCTTTTGTGTTTATAGGTTGTTCGAGCTCGTTGCCGAAGATCTTGGATAAAAACAAGAATTAGAGGAAATTTGAGGTCAAAGCGCCAAGTATTTCAAAGGAGGATTATTAATTCGTTATTACAAGAAGCCCAAGGAATCTTCGATGTAATTATCACATTAAAACCCAATGCAACCTATATAATTGAAATTTCTTAATTGAGTTATGAAATTAAACTAATTTGAATAATGAAAAACTATCAATCGCACAAACTTGGAAGAAATAAATAATAACGCTCGACACACAAATTTACGTGGAAAAACCCAAAACGG
>JAXBDA010007132.1:0-18543 GCA_036023075.1 Gaultheria prostrata
GCTTGTGGATCGGTTCTGCGTATTAATAATCAAGTTCGATTTTTTCCCTTGCAATTTACGGTATCGTTTTCTATTGCTTTCATATTTTATTCTCCAAGCATGTTTAGATCTAGGTTTAATTTGATTTCTGTAGTTACCAGAATCATGAGTGAGTAGATTATTAGAGTGCAACCGCGGGGCGAAAGCGCCCCGTGGCTAGACTAATCGGTGTCTACCTCGGGTTGAGATGAATGGAATTTTTAAGCAATTTTAGGTACAAAATTACTTCTCCTAACGAACGGAATCCCGAGCATCACCAGAGTCCCTGTAGCAGTAGCTGCGCATGGAAACTGGTGACAAGTGGTGTGCATTCGTTAGGTAATCTTTTTCCTAATCTAAAATCAACCAATTAAAAGAATTGTGACCCGAGTGGATAGCGGTTAGGGCTAGTCGCGGACGATGGAGTTCCCACGGCTGTGCTCTCCTTTTTAATTCGAAGTTAATCAGTTAATTAGTTTATTCTTAGGTTAAATAATCAAGTGAAACAAAGGGTGGCTACCTAAGAGCTAAATTAAACTAGATTTTCCCACTTTTGAGTCAAACACCGTCGTCCGTCTCTGTGGTTCGACTCCGGTACTTCCGGATTATTGTGCTACACTAATTGGTAGTCCTGCGCTTGGGACGTGTTTTTGAGTCTTTATTTTATACACCCGGTCGGTCAAGCATAAGCCAAGGGTTGTTTTGGTTAAATAATTGAGTCATGTTATTTTGTTCGTTCTTATTCAATTTTTTCTTCACACCTGTTTATTTTTTTCGTCATTATTCAATTTTTTTTGAATTATTTGTTGGTCTCGATGAGAGGAGTTTAAAAATAAAAAATTATCATCAAAATCTTTAAAAAGGTTTGAAGACCAAAATAATTCAAAACAAACAGATTTTTTGAATTATTTTTGTCTTTATTTACAAAAAATTACTTTGGTAATACTTTTTTAGTTTTTAGATTTCTCTCATAGAGGCGAACTAATAATCCATCAAAAATTGACGCAAAACCAATAATTATTGTTTTTTAATCAAGACAAACAAATAATCTAACTCAAATTTTTAGCCAAATCACCCCTAAATCTCAGACATTAATCACTAGCCAACTACTTTTTTCTTTTTTGTGGAAGACACTAACCAACTACTTGGAATATAATAAAATACTAACATTCAAGAGCAAGAAAATAGGCATATATGTAATCCAATAGACATTCACAAAGGTGGCCTCCTTAATTTTGGCCACTGCTGCATGTCAATCTAAGCCTAATGTGACTCTTGTGAATGCACTTCCAATCCGATTAGTACTACTTTTTGGCTGTCAAAATAAATTAATTGGGTAAATCCCACGAAAACATGGGCCTAAATTCAACTTTATTTGGTAGTACAAGTCTTCCAGATTTTCCGGCTTTGCTTTTTGTCATTGTTGGTCTCCAATTAATGCAGTTTTAAGCTGTAAAAAGCTACTCCTATATTGTCATTGCCTTCACCGATGTGGTGTTCAAATTGGAACATGTGGGGGAGCCGAAGCCAGAATTTTAACTCGGGGGATTTCAATTTGCATGGTAGTTTAAGAGACAATGTCACAAGAAAATATCCTCAAATATACTCTAACAAATACTTCCTCCATCCCAATTTGTTCTGTCTGTTTCCTTTTTCAGACCTCTCAAAAAATTATCTATATCTTTTAGTCTATAATATTTTTTACGATTTCGAATTTTTTTTTAACAAAATTAATTGAGATTTATCAAATAAGATCCATATTGAATATAAAAAACATTATAGATTACAAGATATACATATTTTTTTGAGAAGTCCAAAAAAGGAAACAGGCAGAACAAATTGGGACGGAGGGAGTAGAATACTGAATTACTATGTTCTTTGTTTAGAAAACTAAAGCATTCTCTAACCTATTGAAGAAATTGAAAATATATTTTTTTTTTCTAAAAGGTAAATGCTAATTGCACCCGTTAAGAGTACAAAAATGTACACTTTTGGGTTCCACTTCTACTTTAAAGTACACTTTTAAGTGTACTTTGTATGTGTTATTTAAAATTGTACTTTATAGTACAAGTGTGGCCCAATAAGTATATTTTTTTGTACCTTTAACGGGCGCAATGGTGCGGCCGTTAGCAAAACCTTTTCTAAAATATATTGCGCTCGTTAGCAAGACCCTTTCGAAAATATATTTTTTAGAAAACTAAAGCATATAAAATTATAAATACTTGTTTTGCAAGCGTCGGCCAACGTAACCTATCAAAAAAAAAAACCGATTTTTTCGATCTACTCTAACAATCCTTCTTCTTGATTAATGGCGAAATCAGTGAGGAATACTATTTAAAGTGAAATTCGTTTCAATGTTCTTTTTTTTTAATAACCGGATATCCGGGCCAGATTGTACACACCTCAATTTTTTCTGGGACCCTGAAGGTAATGACTGGGTATAAGCCCTAGTGGCCCCAAGAGTTTTGCTGACAAGAGGAATCAAACCTGAGACTTTAGGTGGGAGCAAATTAACCCCTCTGTTTCAAGGTAAAACCACTTTGCCAACTCTTTCGGGTTAATTCGTTTCACTGTTTTAACCAATCATTTTTGGCTACCCAATTGAATAGATGAATGGTGAACAAAAAAAATTTCACCCCTTTCAGATTCAACATTACCAGTGGAAATCAAACCAAAAATGGGATGTTAAGCAAAAGGGGTTTCTTAAAGAGAAACCAATGTTCTAACTAATTATGACCATCATATCCTGTATCCAACCCACTAAAGTCCGTCCTTGAGAATCTTCCTCACCCTTTTTCTGAAAAATATGATAGAGCTGCAAATGAAACAAGCTGCTCCTGCTCGACTCATTTAGTGATCAGGCTCGAGTTTTAAGCTCTTAACACTATAAAGCTCGGTCTCGGCTCGTTTACAGAAACTCGTTTAGTACCTAAGTCGGGCTCAACTTGTTACTCAAGCTCAAATTTTTGGCTCGTTTAGTAAACAAGCCGATCTCAAACATAACAAAGCTCGGCTCCGATCGTTGGCAGCACGTGGATAAAGCTAGAACAAAAAAGCGGAGGATAAAAATGATGGTTCAATGCAAGATTGAGGAGAGCAGAGATTTGGCCATAAAATGATGACTGTGGTCAAACATAGAAAACCCTTTTGCATTATTGGGAACAGCCTGCACATACATCACACACAAAGGCAATTGTGAGACCCACCTTATGTGAAAGTTAACGTGTTTTTTGTGCACATTTGTTTTGCTGTTTGTTTAGAAAAATACTGTTGGTTGTTCAAATTTTGTGACATAAATATCGACCATGACAGTATTAATTGTCGATCTATTTTTTCGTATAAACAAACAACTTGACGAGTCCAACAAAACAAAATTCATGCTGAACGTGTAATTGGTCTCATTTGAACTCATGACGAACCCATGTAATTTTGAGGTAGTGTTTCATAATCAGTAGCCTATAATCCTTGTCCACATGCACCAATTCTTCCGTAAGCAAGACTACGCTCGAGACACAGATTCAAACACAAATGCAACCGCCCAGTTGCACAATCAATAGACTGTCCAAATTGTTGTCCAATATTTAGATGGTTCTTGTAGTTGCAAAAGAAAACAAAAGAAAGCAGATTCAATTGCAAAGATTAAACTGATCTAGTCAACTCGGACCGGGGAGCCTATAGTGACTTGCTCATTACAGGTGTGCAATAAGTAATCACTGCCGCTGATTCTGTTTTGGACGGTTCATATTTTAAATAAAACTCTTCCAGTAAAGAGTTTTATCTTCCATGACCGTTCAACGCATTTATAACGGTCAAGATTTACTCACAACACACGTGTAATGAGTAAGGTCACTACACACCCCCGGATCCGATTCAACTGCATATTCCCAACATCATTACACAAGAACGAAAATCAGTACTAACCCTTTTAATCCACTCCGACCACTCTGCAAGATCGATCATATATTCCAATAAAATACCAAAAGGTTTTAGTAAGAAAAAAGCTTCCAACATACGGGTACCCATCCTTGTCTAAGTTGTCTTCCATCTAATCCCCCAATTTCATCCACTAACACCTCACGAAAAGGATAGTAAAATCCTACAATTACATTTTACCCCCACAAAAAACACTAATTCCTTTGTTTACCCCTTAATTTCAAGTTCATTCAAAAACTTTAACATGTAGCAACAAGCATAGACATAGAAGCCTTTACTTAGGTTTCACTCCAAGAAGCAAGAAGAGGCAAGTGAGCCATGGAAATTGGAGCAATAGGGCTAGCTTCTCTTGAACTACTTAAACTAGTAACCAAAGACGACGGATCCGAAAAGCGTGCCCCACCCAACTTGCCCGATCCGTCCACCATCGTATCGTTTGGGTTCGCCGAACCAATCCCAATCAAATTCTGCAATGCCATTGTGAAAGAAAAGTTTCCCCCATAATTCCCCATACATAGTTGCTTCTCATTCTGATTTGGGGACCGGTATAGCTCCATTTTCCAATCCGAATGGCTATTCCCATCGGTGATACGTGTAGAAGTATCGTGCCCAATGGCCTCATTTCCTGAGTCTCTCTTTGTTTTTCTTGGCATCGTCCCCTGCTAGTAGAGTGTCGCTTGCATTGATCCTTTCCACATCGTATCGGGATGTGTCGAAGTTTGTAACGGCTGTCACTCCACGGAACTTGATGGCAGCTATGTCATATGCTTCAGCTGCCTCTTCTTGAGTGCCTGAAATTTGACATGCAAAAAGTTACAGTCCAGAAAAGAGACAAATTTACAATAGGACCAAAAATTCAATTGGAAATTCCTTTCTCTTTCTCTTTTTCATGTTATCAGAAGCACAAAAACAACAGCCTTAAAAAAGTTGCAGTGGTATTTGAGAATTTCAGCTTTACGAAACGATCAATAGTGGTTCAAAAGAGAAGCATGCTAGAGCAAAGGAATCACACAGGAAATAAAGTGTCCTCCAAAAGTTTCAGTAGCAAATTATGAGTTGGAATGAGAAAAATGATTATGAAATGATAAGCAAAGAAATAAGGCAAGTGGCATTAGGAGATGGGTCTCGCTAATCACCACCCACCAGACGTTTCTACGCATATAATGCTAAACAAGTTCATATTCCAACAGACAGTCCACGTATATCAATACACTTTAAAAAAAAAAAATGATGCACAATTTACATATTATCCACCGAATAAAGGGATGTGGTTAGCATTTTCCTTGTGGGATATTGAAATATGTTTGAATGACTTACTGAATGTTCCAAGATAAAGGTCCTTGTTTCCTGCGACCCTACCGATCCGAGCTTGCCATCTTCCATGCTGATGGTGCCTGTAAAACTCAACACACGAAATATAAATTTACATAGAAACCTTCCGATAATAATGATTTTTGAGCTATGAAGCACATTTAGCCTAAAAACAGTCCCTTGCATGAACCAAGGTATAAACAACAATTCTAGATAAACTTCACATATCTGAACCATTATCCTGTTAAAATGAATGAGAAACTGAACCTTGTCACTCCTCTGTACATTGAAGCCCCCCTCGAAAAACCACTACTTCTCCTGCAAATCAAAACTAAATCTATATTAGAAGTTGGTCATTTTTTTAGCAATCAATCTTAGAAGACTAGAGAGCATTTCCATCATTTTGAATGGTCTTCTAGACAACGGTTTACCTTCTCAAGTGAGCAACATATTCCTGGCGCGTCATGTTCTTCATTTTCTCAAGTTGTTCTTGGTAATTCTCCAACTGTCAAAAAGGGCTCAGAAATTTTACTTGCGAAACAAAAAAGCATCAAATTGATTACGATAGAGCTTTTGATTCTGCTTAGAAATGAATTTGGGGAAGCCATTTCCCATGCTTATGAAAAATCTATAATTTAGACAAACACCACATTGATAAGTTAATTCTGGATCGGAATGAATAATACCGGGAAGTTAGTGTGGGTTGAGGGTCCCCAATATTTCAGCGCGGCAAGATCATAAGATCTTGCAGCTTTCTCTTCCAAGTCATAACCCCCTGACATGTAAATAACATTGTCAACAAATTAAATTAAATTGCAAACAAATTGAAACAAACAAAAAATAAATGCCCTAATAGTTCAGAATTAGACTTACCCAGATAAACTGAAAATTTCAACAAGTGAGTCCCCCCACCAAGAATGAGCATGAAAAAAATGAACACAACCAATCAGATGATGGATTCAAAATAAAGGAGCCAAAAATTGCAGTCAAAAGAATACACCCAACCTTCAAGTGTATGAAAGCAATGATAACATTGTGCATGTCATGGTGCTATTAGACGCGGCATCTTGCATGGCATTAACGACATCATACTGATCCTAAATAGTACATGTGATTGATTGTCACGAAAGACGTGTCGCTATTCGTGCATGTCGTGGTGTTATTAGACGCGACATCTTGTATGACATTGGCGACATCATACAGATCCTAAATAGTACATGTGATTGATTGTCACCAAAGACGCGTCCCCATTGGTAGCCCTAACCACCAAATTTGGGACATTTAATCACACATACTAGGTGAGACCAGTAAGCCACCGGCACGTCTAGTAATAAGTAAAGTGGTGCACAAATATAGTATCGGTGTTACGTTGATTTTCATTTATATGGGGACTAACCTTGCCTTCCTTTCCTGCTCTGACCTTCCTTCTTGCAACTATTATCCCATAAATGGGCTTCATATCTACCAGTCCATCTATGCCTGATGCATTCAAATTGGCAAAACCAAAATAACCATAATAATAACTCCACACTTAATATGATGGTCCGGATACTCTCCAATCCAGTTCACATTTAGACTGGACAGGACCAGACAGTCCTCACCTACACTGTAAGTTCAAATTCGCTAATCATCTGTAACCAGTAAAAGTCAACTCTAACCAGTCATAGTTAATTGGCAAATCCGAACCATGGATTGCAGCAGATAAAAGATGTAGCTAATAAAAGATGTAGAGGACAATTGTTTCCTCCGGTCCAAGTTGGACTGAACGAGACAGTTCTCATCTACACCATTCATTGATAAAATTAATAGTTCAAATTTGCTAATCATCTTTGACTGGAAAAGTCAACCCTTACGGGTCATAGATAGTTAATTGACAAATCCAAACTATTGATTGCAACAGATAAAAACGTAGATGACAACTTTCTAGACACTCCGGACAATCCAAAAGTTTGATCGGAGAGGATCCATTTCGTAATATAAAAACTAAACTACTACAAACCAACCCTAAAACAGTGACAATACAACCTCCAATATGCAATATAGGATCAAAGAAAACCACAATAGGCAGCAGGCAAGAACTGACCTTGTGACACCTCTATACTGAGAAGTCCTGTGTCCAAATGTCTCAATAGACTTCCTATGAACAGTTTGCTTCGGACACACTTTCCCAAACCCTCTCTTCTTCCTTTCCACACCCACAGATTCAGAAATTCCAGTGGGAGAAATCTGCCATTGAGCAGCAGCCGTAACACAACTCGACTGAGAACCAGGACTCATGGACAAAGTCAGAGACTGCAAATCACCACAACCCATTACACCATTTGACTTGTTAGGCCCAAACCCACCTCCATTATCACCAAAACTGTCATTGTTCATCTGCTGGTCAAGTGATTCGGTGTCTGGATATTCACAAGAAATCCAGTTCTTGAAACAAATTAGCTCATCCCCTGTTTCCACTGTTTCTTCCTCTGCTACACCCAAAGGTGTTTGATAAATTCCAGAGTAGAATGGGTGGTTTTGAACTTCATCAATGTCTTGGTGATTCAGAAGGTTTTGTCCATTGGTTTCTTCTTCCATGTTTTGAAACATGCTGTCCAGAGAGAGAGCCATTGATTCTGTTTCATGAGCTGCCATCGTTGCAGTACCTCCCAAGAAATCCTCCAGTTTTGGGGAAGAAGAGTTTTGCAACATCCCTGGAAAAAAAAACCCAAGTGAGATTTATCAGTTTAACATAAGAAAACAAACAAGAAAGAGAAAAAAGAGAAGTATTTTTAAAAGGGTAAAGAAGGAAACCTTGTTGTTGTGAAGTAGGTAAGGTTTCCATGATGCAGAGAGAACCATCTGATTTGAGGGGCATTATAGGCAAGGAAGAGGAGTGGAAGGCACTGTTTTCTCCAACTCCATAACAGAATGCAGGGGTATATTGGGTATTATAATAATGATGTGGTGGGGAGAAACAGAAGGGAGGAACAGAGGAAACGGGGGAGGGCTGCGATTGCTGATTGTAGTAATGATTTTGGTGATTATGATCTAGAGGAGGGTGTGAAGTAGCAGCAGCCTCCATTTTGATGAAGGGGAGGAGAGAGAAACCCATCCATTTGTTGCTGCCATTGTTGCTGTCATTAGCAGTAGATTTCATCTTCTTTCCTCTCTCTTTCTTTCTTCTCTCTTTGCTTTTATAACCTCTCTGTTTATTTTTTAATTTATTTCAAGGCAAAATAATCATTGAAGAGTCAAGAAGCTAATTAGTACAAGTATTTTTTAAAAAAATATTTATTTTTTTGTTTTTATTTTTTAAAAATGGGGTGGAGTCCTGCATCATACCTGAAGGAAGGAAGAAAATCCCACCAACTTTAGTTCCCTTCAATCACCACAAATTCCCCTGCTTCTCTCTCTTTCTCTCTCTCTCTCTCTCAAAAGAACAAAACTGGTCCCTCTTTAATAACGAAACAGAGAGAATGGTACTGCGGTATATCTACCCCAAGGTCCACAACAAATGCTTGGGAAATACCCTTGCGTTCCTTAAAGGGTTCTGTGTGACCAGAATTCTTTTAGTTTTGACCCAATTTGCTAATAACCCTTAAACCCCACTAAAAACCCATGCCATCACGAATTAAGAAAGGAAAATTCTAAGACCGCCGTTAAGATTTAAAAAGTATATCCAACAATAAATGTATAAAATATGTAAAATAATACTACGTATGTGAAACTATATGAAAAAGAAACTGAAGATTTTTTTTTTCTTTTCTTATTTTCAGTCCATTATATGTAAGGACCGTATTAATAATAACCCAGAAAAATGCATCTCTCTCTATCAAATAGGGCATCCAAATATGTGTAGTTCATGGGGTTGACAAAGTGGTCTTGCTTTCGAATTTAGTGATTTGCTCACATCTAAGGTCTCAGGTTCGATTCCTTTTGCCAGCAATCTCTTGGCCCGGTCGTTACTTTCAGGCCCTAAAATTAATCGAGTTATGCGCAAACTGATTTGAAGGAAATACTACACCCTAAGTCGAAGAGAAAGTCCGTTAAAAAAAATAAGTCAAAGAGAAAGTGGCAATAGGATGAGTCATAAATCCAAATATTTCACTTTGATTTTTTAAAAGTTTTTCTTCTAAGCAAGCTTATTTCACCACATAAAAAATTACAAAACGTCAAAGCCAAAAAGCCAATTTGTTTCAATTCTCAAGACAAGTTATTCTCTTATCATACATTACATAAAAAAGTCAAAAGTCAAAAACAAATTAAACGACTGAGTTCAAAACTTGGCAATTTCTAAGAATAATGCCGGAATCGAGCAACCTTTTGTGAATCTCTAAGTTCTGGTGTAGATAGTCTACGTGTGACCGTGCTGGGAGGAAAATATTCGAGGTACGCTTAAACAAATCCGGATACATTTGAGCGTAAAAAAAATAATACTTCCTCTGTCTCATATTTGTTGTCCATTTTCACTATTCACTGCACCTCAAAAAATTGGTTATATCTTTCAATGTGTAATGTTGTATATATTTAATATGGATCTTGTTTGACAGTTCTCGATAAGTACTATTAAACAAAAGTTTCAAAATTGTAAAACACATTATAAATTGAGAGATATAAGTAATTGAAAAATGACACGCAAGCCTGTAAATGGACAATAAATTTGGAACGGAGGAAGTAATAATAAAATACTATTCCCTACTCCCAAAAACATGCTTTAGCTTTAATGTCATAGCAGAGCAGAGCAGAGCAGGGGCACAGAGTATTGGATAGATTTGACGGGGGAGCACATCTGCACATCGAGTCACTTCATACTGAAACACATATAGGAGTCGTAGTCTGCTCCTCTTTCAAACTAAAGGTTTTCCCTTTCATCTTAAATGCGCTCCCCTGTTCCATCCTTCCCTTTTCGTATCGAAAATGTACATAGCGGCCCGCAAAACTTATTCTTGGATATCATACAAATAATTTGAGCGTTCAATAATTTTACTAAAATAATTTTTTGATTGTCCCTGTAAAAAAAAAATCAGTACAATTGGATATGTTAAGTGGGTGATCCAATATTTTAAATTCTTATATCAAATTGGGCTGATTTTTTGCAAGGATACTCAAAAAGTTATTTTCAAATTATTAAACGGTTTGAATTATTCGTGTAATACCCAAAAATGAGCTCCACGGGCCACTATGTACATTTTTTGTACCATTATCTTCTGTACCCATATCTTTATCACTTCTCAATTCAAGATATTGATGCATTTCACAAACTGACTTAAACTCAATAAGTCAATAAAATTGACCTAAATTGGCTTTTCGAGTCACTATGTTGTAAGGGAATGACTTCTCTCGGAAAGCTCAATAAGTCAATTTTATGGAATAACTTGGTAAGTCACTTCTCAATTCAAACCAGTATGTGGAACATCTAGTATTTTTTTTTGTTACACTTTTATTTCATTTTCACATATTTGAATACACTTTTTAATACTTAACGACAACCCAATATGCTAATTTTAGAATTTTTCATAAACAACTGTACACTGAAGGTACACTGTTATGTGCGACCCTCTAGAGATTTCAAAATAAATTATATATGAGCTATTCGATTAGTTTAAAACATATTTTCAAGCGTCTCGGCAAAAGGACTTGATCGATTTTCATTCATGAATTTGTTGGAACAAAAATTGAATGAATTGATCAAGTACTTGTTGATATCCAAATTAGCTAGTAAATTTTTACAATGATCTTTAAAAATATTTTAAACAAATTGAATGGTTTTTATCATCAGTGTAGAACTCCAAAATGAATCTCACATATTTGGTGTACATGCATTAAATGATATACTTCATATATAGTTGGCCTCGAACAAACATATGTCACATATTTATGTGTACTAGGGACACATGCGATGCACATGCTTTGGCGGCCAACTAACTGTGAAATTCCATAACAATTAACATATACCATAACAAAAGGGAAACAGTATTTTTATGAAATTCCAAATTAACAATTAGCATATGCTATATAGGCATAAGTTTCTTTCACAAAAATTCGTAACGCAGGTTCCAAAGCACTCGATAACGTCAACGTTCGTGATGTTCAGACGGAGGGTGTCTCTCAGCCGTACCAATTCTACATGGAAGATAGAGTCAGTGGTTTTCCATTTAGTTTACCATCTCTCTAGCAGATCAAGTTGCCCATATAGTCAAGGAGGAAAAATTTCAAAAAACCCCTCATACTTTGACTTCAATGCCCCCCCCCCCCCCCCCAAAAAAAAAAAAAAACTTTAAAAATTATCAATATACTTAAAAGTACAAGTATGACCTAAACAAGTGTTCAAGAAAAGCATGTTGACAATGAGCTACCAAACATGGCCCATCAAAGAAGAATTAGGCACTCCAAAGGATCTGGTCCATTCACGAAGGAGAGGTCCAACAACAAAGTTGTATCCAGATTGAGGATTTAGGCAAGAATTTAAATTTATCATGACATTTTTTCTTCCACACCATAAACCCTTGATCCAAATGCAACCTCGATGTCCTAGAAATTTGTACAAAACGATACGACATGATGATAACACTCACACTATTTCAAAACATGCAATACACACAATCTGGACCGGGTCCCGGCTCCAAACGGCTTCGAGCCAATCGAGGAACGTAAGGATGTTAAGGAAGAAGTGGCGCTCAGATCACAAAACGAAAGAGGAGATCGGCAATTTTGTTTCAACAATTCGGCTAGGGTTGGTAGTGGTGGTGGTGGGTGATGGGGTTATGTGGTGGGTAGGGAGGAAAGAGAAGGGGGGAGGCAAGGGAGGAGAGAGTGATTTTAAAAAAAAAAACCCATACTATTAATAGTTCAAGAGTGCAATTGACAATTTTAAAAAGTTCGGGCGGTGATGAGACATTGAAGGCAAAGTGTGGGGTTTTTTTTGAAATTTTCCCGTTTTATCCCTCCGTTAGTGTCCATGTCAGCGTCTTTCGTTAAGTAAGTAACAGATTGGGACGGTAGGAGTGAAATTGATAACGGAATAATAATTCGGGAGTGCAATTGATAATTTTTGAAGTTTGGGGGCGATGAGATATTAAAGTCTAAGTGCAGGGGTTTTTTTGAAATTTTCTCAGTCAAGGAAGAGCAAATCACAAAATTAGTAGTAGAAGTTAAATAAGTTTCATAATCCAGACAGTCATTTGGTCCATGTTGATGACAAAAATAATAACGGAATGATCAGTGGTCTACTAACAACGCATCACATGTTATTTTCCTGAGCAGTATACCATTTGGAACAGTGTAAATCGAATTTTACCTCAATTTCAAGATTGATAAGTAATTTAGACTTGTATGCAAAAACACCGTCGATCACATATAAGTCTAAATTACTCTCCATTTTGAGCCAAACCCGACGGTTAAGGGTCCTCTCCATTTTTGCAACTATCCAGTCCAGTCCAGTTTTGGGCTTTTGTGGACTTCTCTCGGGCTTATAACAATGATTGGCAGGGACGGAAGCACATATTGTCTTTCGCCCCCCCCCCCCCCCCCCCTTGGAAAATATCCACTATGGTTTAAGGGTCATCATCACCCGCGAAGTTACTGCCCGCCTTTGGGTTGGGCTTTTCTTTTTTTGGCGGGCCGGGCTATGTGTCAAAAGTTAAAGCCAAGCCTAGCCCACGGGCTTGGGCCAATCGGGCGGGCTAGCGGGCCAAGAAGCTGGTGGGCTACCGGGTTGGAGTTTTTTTAAAGATTTTTTTTCTTTTCTAATCAAAATTCAAATGGTCGTGCAAGTATTAACTGCGCAACGGTCAATATGAAAATAAAAAGTCTGTTGTTGCAAGTACAAACACTTATTTCTCATAAAATCTAGTCGTATTATTGTAAGTCAAAAAAATATTTCCAAAGAAGAATATTTTACAAATGGAAATAGGGACAAATATAATTTACTTTACGGGCTAGATAGCGGGCTTGTTGGCGGGGCGGACGGGCTTATGGGCTGGCTGAGTTTGAATTATCAAGCCCGATCCCGGCCCATACACTATTCGGGCTGGGCTAGCCGGCCCGTTTGACGGGCTTGGGCCGAACTAAAGCCCAATGGGCCGAGCGGGCTTCGGGCTCGCGGGCCAAATGATGACCCTTAGTGTGATTTTTTAATTATTTTTTTACTATTAAAACATCTTATGGATGGGCCACCCCTACTTTAATATAAAACTAAATAGGCCAACAAATTTTCTATCTTAGGCTGAGTTTCCATTAAGATATTTTCAGTATCTTAGGTATTTTTGGCTTTTTGCACTTGTCATATTAGTTGATATATGTAGTCTAAGAATACTGAAAATACCTTATTGGGAATCCACCCATACGCTATGAAAACATCAGAGTGATCCCATAAGTTGTCCCCCTGAAAGAAGAATTTTAATTATCATTTTCAACTCCATTAAATTTTAAAATTATGTAAAACTCACGCTCTGGGTCTGTTTCGGCTCTGGCCTCAGGGTTCATTTGTAAAATGGAGGATGAGTTTTTCACTGTTTTGGGTTTGTTCATCAAGAAGGAAATTATTTTTGAAAATTGGTTTCGATTCAATACTGTATGACTTCGAGATCTAAAGAATTCACTAACCATTGAAATGTTTTTTTTTTTCCACTTTTTAGTTTTTCTGGTTTGTTAAGAGCACATAAATATAGTGTTTTGCATTGGGTACTATTTAGACTTTTAATTGTTTTATATATTCAAAACTTGAATTTTCAAAATCTTGATGTTTATATTGCGACCCCACTGGATATAAAATCCTGGTTTCGTTCCTGATGATCGGAATTGTTCATCTTTAGAGCTCGTAGGGTACATTGTTCACATAAAACTGAGCTGAATCGGACATTAATAGATGCTTGAACAAAATTGATTTTTACAAGAAAAATTGCAAAACAAAAAATAATTAGAAACTTAAAGTTGCCCATTTTTTTATTCTACTCCTTCCGTCCCAAATCTTTCCCATTTACGTACATACGTGCTATTTTTCAATTACTTATATCTTTTAATCTATAATATTTTTTACAATTTTGAAAATTTGGTTTAATGGAATTCATCGTGAACTATCAAAGGAGATCCATATCAAATATATACAACATTATACATTTGAAAATATTTTTTTTTTGAGGTGTTGTAAATAGTAAAAATGGATAAGAAATTTGGGATAGTGGGAGTACAAATCTGTTTCGTTCACATAGCTATCCTTGTTACATGGATAATGTACTCGACAATCTCTACAAAATAAGCGATACCAATCATTATTGTGGCTCCGAGAAAAGCCAACAAAAGCCCAAAATTGGATTTTGCCAACGGATGTGTCGCTAGGAATTTGCCTTGGCCAATGGAAAGAATACACGGGATCTTGCGATGCTCAGAAGGATACCACGACCACTTCCAAGTAAGTCACTAGGAATCTCAAAGAAACTCAAATAATTATGACGGATTGATTACGTGACGAATTAGATGTGTTTGACATGAATAGGAAATTGAGTATGTATTGGTTACGATGAATTAAAACAAAGGGATTTTAGGTACTTAATAAAGTATATCTCATTTCGATAAGTCCTAGTGAGTCTTGAATATTGTTGTGTGATTTTCCATTCTCACTTTCAGTCTCATCATTTTTTTTCACTTGCATTTAGTTTTGGTAGAAGTTTATCTACTAGGATAGTGAGCTCACCCTAACAATTTTAGGTACCTCGTATGGAGCATGACATGGTTGCGTGAAGCACTTGCATGTGGATTTGGAAAGCATGCATGTAGAGTTATCTAGGGAAAATTTCAAAAAAACCCTGACCTTTGGCCCGTTTATCACATCAACACCTGAGCTTTAAAAAACATCAACTAAACCCCCAAGCTTGGCATTCCATTATCAATTTCCCCCCTCCTTCGATTTTCCATCCAATTGATAACGGCGAGTCCTACATGGCTCCTACAGGGACACATGTGGGACACCCTGCGCCTCCACGTGGACAAGACACTACTTAAAAAACCCCTGACCTTTGGCCCGTTTATCAAATCAACACCTGAACTTTAAAAAACGTCAATTAAACCCCTCACCTTAACCCTCCGTAATCAATTCCCCCCTCACAGTCCATTTTTCGTCCAATACTTAACAGGGACTTCCAAAACGAAGTCATTTTGTTGGTTTGTCATGAGCTTCCAAATTTGTTCGCTACACGTTGTCTATGGAGCCAACTTTAGGGTACCTCACAAACGATCTGAACCGTTCAATAATTTTAAAATAATTAATCAGGTGGTCTTGTAAAAGATGATGCCCATCAGATATTTATATGTGATTGATCTAATTCATTTAGAATCAAGACCCTATAATCTGAAAAAAAAAATTTAGAAAGTTATGCAAATGTGTGCTTAGTATCCCCTTGATCGAGTCGTAGATGTCGTAGCGCTTGTTAAGAGAATCATTCACTAATAAAATTATCTTGATCGGACATCGATAAGTATCAAAACAGTTCTACAGTTTAGATCAAGGGGATACCGAGCGCACAATTGTATCTTTTTTCAAAATTCTTTCAAATTATAGGTCCTGATTCTGAATGAAAACTTGAACTAATTTGATCAATTACTTATAAATATCTGATGAGCCTGATTTTTTCCATGACCACTCAAATAATTATCATCTTATACACCCTCCGTCCGGACTTGTACAACCATACTTTTTCAAGTCTCAAAATATTTGTCCATTTTCAAAAGTCAAAGGATAAAGTATGGGAAAATGAACAAACTCAAAAGGTAATGGAAAAAAAAAGATAAAATCCTCAACAAATCCGGACGGAGGGAGTAATTATTGAACGGTCTAGATCGTTTGTGTGGGACCCCGAAGTTGGCGCCACAGACGTGTAGCGAACAAATTTGGAAGCTCATGACAAACCAACAAAATGACGTCGTTTTGGGAGTCCCCGTTAAGTATTGGACGAAAAATGGACTGAGGGGGCGAATTGATTACAGAGTGTCAAGGTGAGGGGTTTAATTGATGTTTTTTAAAGTTCAGGTGTTTATGTGATAAACGGGCCAAAGGTCAAGGTTTTTTTTAAGTAGTGTCATGTCCACGTGGAGGCGCAGGGGGTCCCACATGTGTCCATGTAGGATCGCCGTTATCAATTGGACGGAAAATCGAATGAGGGGGGAAATTGATAACGGAATGCCAAGCTTAGGGGTTTAGTTGACGTTTCTTAAAGCTCA
The DNA here is from genome assembly GCA_036023075.1 of Gaultheria prostrata. NCBI lineage: Eukaryota > Viridiplantae > Streptophyta > Magnoliopsida > Ericales > Ericaceae > Gaultheria > Gaultheria prostrata. The sequence continues at coordinate 16,459 of JAXBDA010007132.1, forward strand.
GGTGTTGATGTGATAAACGGGTCAAAGGTCAGGGGTTTTTTTGAAATTTTCCCAGTTATCTATTTATCTCACTAACTTATTTTTGGAAGATAATTAAGTAACTCTAATATTTCGTTTCATCTTCTGACCTGATTAATGTAATAATTTTAAACTTATGTATTCTTCATATGGGACATGGGCACCCGGTTGACTCTTGAGTTTATATGACTCTGACTTGCGAGGAATCTTGGACTTTGACGAGAAACGTATGATATATCTATGAAAGGATAGTATTTATTCATGTCTTAAATTTGAGGGTGTGACAAGTTACACTTTCTCAGTCCTTTTTTAGGCGTCCCACACAAAAGAACATGTAATTTTCAGATACAAAATCAAATATTTCCATGAATAATACCAGAGCATATTTTAACTAATTAAAAAAAGCTAATTGAGATTGCCTATCAAGAAAAAAAAAACCAATTGAGATTTTTAATTTGGTGTCAAAAAATCAACAAAAATATGCACCGAAGTACCTTTTATCGGAAAATTGCATGTCTTTCTAAAAAACACTTAAAAGGGGACGGAGGACATATATAATATATATAGTACTAGCTATTTATGGACGTAGGGAATATATGTAGGAAAATGCTAAAAGAAGGCCAGTGGGCTTTTGTTAAGGTTTGAAAGTGTATTGAAATGTGTAAAAAGTGAATGAAAGTGTATTGAAAAGTGTAAAAAGTGCATTAGAGGTTTTTTTTTGTCTTTTCCTGCCCTTAATGAAAGTCCTGTGAGCTTCCGTTAGCAAGACCGATATATGTATGTTAGGGCCAACCTTGACTTTTTGGGCACTTAAAGGGAAAATAAAATATAATGCCCTTATAAAATTCTAAAACAAAATGTGAAGTAGATTAATTATATTCTTTTTTTGTTGGCACGTTGTCGACATTGTCAGGTTTATTTTCTTTCGCTATTATGTTTTTGTTCTTTTTTTAGAAAGAGTGACCTGGAGGTAGATCATGCATTTATTTTCGACCATTTCTCATTGCATTTAACAATCAAACAACACAAGATTACAAAACCATAACTTCGATATCACTTTTCTTAAAGAAGAATAAGAAGAACACAATACAAGATTTCGAAATGCATTTTGTTAATATCAGTCTTTTGTAATTTAAGCACCAAACGTAATAAACTTTAGAGGAATTTTTTTTTTCATGTTTCAAAGCATTTTTTAGCTTAACACAGTGTATCTTCAAACATTCATTGCTGGTGGAATTAATTTGTTCACATTAAACCACAAAAAATAAAATAAAAAACAGTCATTTGAGGCACCCATTTATCCATAATTGTTGCATTTGTTCACATTAGTAGCTACGAGCTACGAAGTGTGTTGACAAGTGGAAGAGTAGGTCTAGGCTGGGAAGTGGAAATTACGACAGCCAAACATGGACTCAAGGGGGAAGGCTTAATTGGGGGTACGTTTTATTGCAAGACTGACGTGAGAGAACCTTGTAGGCCCTACCGTCCCCAAGGATTAGTAGATCCCAGGTCCTTGAATCCGTAAAGGAGTGACGGGACTTCACCATAATTACACTTCACCATAATTACACATCTAATCATTTGATAAAGAAGATGGAAGAGAATAATAGGAGTAGTATAACTTGTTAGGAAAATATTAATGGCTCCATCTTGCTTTTTTCTAATGTCAAAAAATAAATAAATTTGGTCCAATAAGAGACGTAGTCAACACCTACTTCTAGACAAAAAGTGAGAAGTGGGTTTGGAAATGTTCCATGAAATCATGAGCAAAGGGCCCCCAGAAAAACAAGGGCCCCCGGGGAAAAAGGGCCCCTTGAAAACAAGCTTTTCTCTGCAAAATGTTTTACTTAAATGATTTCACTAATATAGGAGTATAGTATTCCCTCCGTCTCAATTTGTTTGCTCACTACGAAACTACGTACAATTTTCAAACTAAAAACTAATGTACTTGCAAAAATAATTTTCTAATCAATGTGGATCTTGTTTGATAGATCTCATTGAAAATTTTAATACGGTGCAAAAAAAATTCAAAAATTATTTTGATAAATACATTAATTTTTAGTTTGA
>JAXBDA010007133.1:0-18542 GCA_036023075.1 Gaultheria prostrata
GGTTCTAATTGTCTTATAATGTTAGTATTAAGACAATTACCTTAACGCGGTCCTGTCCAATACACACAAAGTGTACTAGTACAATGAGTTGGAACTAGAACCGTTCCCTGTAGTCAAGACAAACCTAGTAAAACATTGTACTACAATCCTACTAATGGTGTGTCAAATTCCATCTAAGATTGTGAACAAAAAACTTATATTCCACAAGAACCGAAGATCCAATCTTCTGTGTGTAAACTATACTCTACACACTGTATCATCTACTATGTAGAATAAAAGACACATGCATAACATACAATTATATCATGCAAACATTGCCCATAAAAGATTCTCATCAGAAAGGGGATAAAACTGATTAATATTTAACCAATAAAAAAATAATCTATTACATAAAAGCAAGGCTTTTAGTAAAACTTTCTAACAGGATTTGTATGTAAGGTGTTTAGATGGTATTTTGAGAAGGGGGATTTGGGGGTGGATTTGGTAGGATAAGAGGACAAATAACTTAATTGACCCCAGTTTGTTATTTAAATAAACAATATAGATTAATTTACTATAATTACAATAAATACGTAATAAATACGAAAAATAGATAATAAATACTTAATTGCCCCTACTTTATCATTTTAATTGACAAATTGGTTTAATATCAATACAATTAAAATAATAAAAAAATAATTATATAATAATAAAAATAAATACAGAAGAAATAAGTAAGCTATAACATTTAAGTATATTTAATTTATAAATTAAAATTTATAGTATAAAGATTAATTTATAATACATTAATTCATTTTTCGAATTAAAACTTTCTTATTTTTCCCGTGATTCCATCCAGCTGTGGGGCATATTGATTAATTTATAGGAGTGTTACAATCAGGTGTGGGACGCCTAACAAAAAAAAGACAAAGTCATTCAAAGAAATTGACAATTACAGGTGTCAAATTAGGAGTGGGACAAAAAATTTAAGTGGCATAAGTTTTGCCCACATAGGATAAAAACCCTTTGAGATAAAACCCTTCATCGTCTTCCTCAATTCCAAAGACCCAGCAAGTCCGGCAACTCCAGCCGAAGGAGACCACCACCTTTGTTCGAGAAATCGACCTCCTCACCATCATACAGATCGAACAAACCCACGAACTCTAATCAAATCGAACAAACCTAGCAACTCCGGCGACGATTGTTACAGGTACTTCTGTGTGTGTGTGCGTGTGTGTGTGTGTGTGTAGACCCAGAACTAAGGCTCATCATCGGGCCGGGCTGGCCCAGCCCGCGAACTTTCAGCCTAAACCCGCCCGCGGGCCGGGCTTACCGGGCTTTTTTTTTAAGCGGGCCGGGCGAGCTGGGCTATCTCTCAAAAGATGAAGCCCAGGCCCAGCCCACGGGCTTATCCTAGTCGGGCCGGCGGTCCATTAGCTCTTTGGGCGGGCCAAAATATTTATGGGCCAAGATTATTATTATTTTTTTTTGAATTTTTTTGGGCCAAGACTCAATATTTCCACTACAAAGTAACACTATAGTAGCAAGCCAACAACTCTTGTTATGTATAAAAATATTATGGATGGACTTGTCTTCAATCCAGTAGTATAATAGCATGCCACCAATCAGTTTACTTTTACAAGTGCAAATTGCACTAAGGAAAATAATCAAGTGTACCACATACCAACTACCAAGTATGCCTACTTTTTGGTGCATCAACATATCCGGGCTACTGGAGAGGCGGCTATCTGGGGCTATTGGGCGGGCTGACGCGCTGGTCCTCCGGAAGGGCTGATGGGCGGGCGGGCGGGCGGGTCATCAAGAAAATATTTAGGCCCAAGCCCTGCCCATAGGAAATTTGGGCTGGGCGGGCTAGCCGATTTGGCGGGCTCGGGCCGGGTAAAAGCCCAGCGGGCCTAGCAGGCTCCGGGCGGGCCGATGGGCCAAATGATGAGGCTTACCCAGAACCCACTTCATACACGTGCAAAAACCCCTTAAATCACCCAGATTTGGAGGGATAAAATAGGAACAAAAATACCCAAATCCAGCCGGATTAGCTAACGATAGGGTGGAGGTCGTCGTTGGGTAACGAGGGTCAAGCCGGAGATGGACTCCCAACAGTACCACAAATCCAGGGGAGGAAAGGGGACGAATTAGCAGCCAAACGGGGTGTTAATGGGACCAGGATTATAAATCCGGGTGTGTGCCATCCGGGTGCCAAATCCGGCATCCAAACAGGGCCTGAAGGACCGCAATAAGAGTCACACTACTTTAACAACTGTCAACTTTAGTGTGAATCTTATTGCTGATTATAATACACCCTTAATCCTGAGAAAGTTGATGAACTCAAGTTTCTATCCTATGTCACTTTAATTCACCAATGAGTGAAGTCTTACTTGATCAACACCTCGGTGAGTTGGGTGATTTACATATGTTAGATTGTGGGAACATTATTTTGAAGATGGAATTCACTCTCTATTTAATAATAGAACATAATGTCCCCTTGAGTTAGTTCACTGGATTAGTCTTTGGAACCTAGTACTAGTCATTTTAATGAAAAGTTCATTAAGATATTTTTCTAAACTAAAAGTGAGTGAACTAATATTCAATGGAATTAAAATATAAGTAAGCTTTGGTCTGACAGTAATTTATTATGACAAATGCTGCTTATGGACATTGCGTAGTGAAGTGGTTTGATATTATGGTATTAGCATTTAAGGGGTAATAGTATTAATTTTTGAGGCCTAGAGTCCAGCCATAATTATATATATAGTGGAATTAATTGTGGTTTAATTGAACCACCACTCATAGAGATGAGAGAGTGTAAACCCAATTTTAGCTAGTGCTCAAGAAGCCCATGGATCCCAACCCTAGCCCAATAATTAGAGATAATATTCAATTTATTTAAAGTTGAATTATTGGCCAAGTAGTCCTCCTCTATATATACATCTCTTTCTCTCTCGGAAAATATACAACACACAAAAGTGTGGGCAACTTTTCTCTAGAGAAAGTTGAGAGAAGAAAGAAAGAGTAAAAATCTTCTTTTCGCTATTCTTCTCTTGTTCTCTTTGGGTCATATGGTTGAAGATATTTGGTCTGCGGGAGGCTTCGATTCTTTGAACTAGAAAGGTAGAATCCTAACCTTTCCTCGTGAAACTATACGTATACGTAAGAATTAGATCCGAAATAATTTTTGAAACCATATTTTTTCCGCAATGGTTTATTTGAAACCAACAATTTGGAGTCAACTTTCATGCAAAATCTTGTTTATAATAATTTTCCATTTTTGTATACAGTATGATATTTTATGGATACTATTCACAAAATGCGTAGCAGAGAACTTCAGGACGAACAACATTGTTTGAAAACATTGCAAACAAGTATAAAATTTGTGATATCGAGGATCAAGTAGGGATGACAATTTCACCAAAAACCGATGGATACCCGAGCCAAATTGATCCTATCGGGGCAGTTTGTTTTATTTTTCCTACCCATGGGGCGGGCTTGGTTTTTGAAACATGATTCCCAACGGGTTGGATTTGGATTTGGTCTTAGCAAGTATTCGGCCAAACCCAAACCCAAACCGATCTATATAATATTACTTGTATATCTAATTTTTTTTTTCTATACATGTAGTAATTTTAATTTTTCAATTTATAACTTTTAGTGACTTTTCATGTAATCTTCCTCTTTATTCCTCTCAAATATTTGAGAGTCTCTATAGGAATTTGAAATTATTAATTGTTTGTTACTAGTTTGTTATACCCACCACGACATTATTTATAAAGTCTCACTCTCATCCCAAATTTTTTATTTTAATATATAATCTTTTTCCTTCATATCTTCATTAATGGAATGAATATTAATGCGGGTTTGGTTTGGTTGGGATAAAATCCAAATCCATGTGGTTTGGTTATGATGCACTAAAAATCATACCCATCGGATATCGGTTTGGATTTGGGTATAGATAAATACTTTGGGTTTGGATATGGTAATCACAAAATTCAAACCAAACCGATCCATTGTCATCCATACTTCTTTGTAGGGTAAAAGGTGGTAGGTATCAATCCACATAAAAAACAGTGCACCAATAGAGGACCTCCCACCTAACATGGTCACAGAGTTAAGACATTGATCTTTACCCCCAAATTAATTAAGGAGATTATTTGGTTAGAAGCCATATTACATGGATTAAATTCTTCTAAAATATAAACTTTTCGTCGGACACTTGACACTCAAATAAAGAGATATCAAGAGCGCGTCTCATGACATGTTTAGATTTTTTTATTTTTTTTTATACACCCAAAAAAATACTCGTATGCACCCTGTGAACAAATACTCCGCGTATGAATGATCACATCTTCCGTGACGTTGATATATATGGAAGTTAATTGATTTGACCCTTGCGGTTTGCTTTTTTCTCATTTTCAAAAAAATCAATATATGGAAGTTAATTGATTTGACCCTCGCGGTTTGCTTTTTTCCTCATTTTCAAAATATTTTTTGAAAAAGATTATCTCTTTATCCAATCATTTTGTACATTTCTCCCTCTACTCATTACCTTATTATTCTCATTCTCTCTCTATCTCTCCCCAATCATTGACTCATTATTCCCATTTTTAAAAACTCAACCAAACGCTATCTCAAAAATTCTTCTCAAAAATGTCTTTTCAAAATCCATCCAAACACAGCGACTATCTTATCTCAACCATTTTTACAACCCTATTCCCAAAAGTTATACTCCTTGCAACAATTTCTTGCCCCACTCCGGATGATTCATGCTAAAGTTCCTTATGTCAAAATAGTGAATGCATGAGCTCATCTTTTTTTTTTTTCTTTTCTTTTTAAGTTTTTATAAGTAACTCAGAACCGATCCCAACACCCGTAACCTTGGTCGCGTAGCCGCACAGTGAACCGGAGACCATTTTTGCAGCTATTTCAAAAGCCATCTCTATCTTTTTTTGATCAGCAACAAAAGTTTTACTGTTAAAGAAGCTCGATAAAGGTTACATCGAGCGAGAAAACAAGATCTAACCAAAAGTTGGAGCACCCAAAAGACAATGTTGGTGCACCCATGGGCCTAAAAGCCTTGCTAAAACATTGAAAATTACACTCGATGGCCTACAAAGCCCAAATATATAACAAAGCACAAAAAAAACCTAGCCCAACCCCCAGAAAACCCTAAACCTAACCCTAAGCCAAGTACAAAACATCCTCTGCCACCGTCGCCAAAGTTCCTGACAGCCACCAACACAACCCAACGGCCACCACCACCTCAGACCCACCGCACCACCATTGGTATACCCACGAAATGGCGAAGCCGACAACAACCAGCCCAAAATTATCTCGGAAGCTCTACGAGCCGTTAAGCAAAGACTACAGCACCCACCGGCAACCGTAGCGGGAGACCACGACGACCACCACTCCTACTCTACAAAGCCATCTCTATCTTGTTTCATTAGTGTTTTTTTTTTTCCCCTTCTATACGGAATTAATTTCCCAAAAAAGGAGGATCACATTTTTCTACGGAACTTACCCAGAAATTCTATATCAAGCATGCGTGTGGATAACATCACTTACCACTGAGCCAACCATATTTTCTTTGATTTCTTTCCCTCCTACTTTCACAAGTGGGATTTGGTCCTTTCCATGGCCTTGTGATTATTAATTCTCTCTTTATTCAACCAAAAATGGCCACTTTTTATCTCACCAATCACAGCACTTTCCATTCGACACAGTTCATTTTTAAAGTCACCCGTTTACACTTCAATAATTGTGTGGGGGGCCACGTGTATGTAAGGGGATCGTAAATGATTGAAACTGAAATAGTTGTATAAGTAGCATGTTTGTTTACCCTTCATAGAAGAGGTCGGGAGGTCAAATCATTGCTAAAAAGCCAAGATGGGTTATTTAGTATGATTGTGAGTCTATGTACCGTTTAAAAGTGACACAGATACTTGTATTTTCTATCGCTTACAATAGAAAAAGACGGTTCATTTTTCTCATGAGTTGTACAACAAGCAGCATGTATCACATGTCATCAAAATCAACTTCAAGAGCTGACACAGATACTTGTATTTTCTATCGCTTACAATAGAAAAAGACGGTTCATTTTTCTCATGAGTTGTACAACAAGCAGCATGTATCACATGTCATCAAAATCAACTTCAAGAGCATCTCTAGCAGATCTCTCAAACCTCAAATGTCAAAAAATGTGAGAAATCAGGCATGAAATAAGTGCTCTATCAGATCTCTCACACATCAAGTAATTTGAAATTACCTATTTGAAATTACCTTTTGATCAATTTCCTTTCTCTCTCTTGCAATCTGGGGAATGCCCATCATTCTTCAAATCTCAAAACATTATTATTTTATTACTTCTTACTACCACTGTAACCCCTTGGACGGTTACTTTTCATTTGTTTTTGCAAATTTCAAGCTTTGGCCGGTTAACCTTTCATTTGTTGTAGCAAATTTCAAAAGCCAATGTTATTGTTGCCCAATTAATATGCAACTTCTTTTTACCCAACATGCCAGTAAATATTCAACTCATTACTCACATGTTTCACAACAAAACATAATCCCATCTCGTCTTTTTTCTTTTATCAACCCGAACACGAATTTCCCAAGAAAAAAAATATGTAATTAAAGGAATTGACCAGTAAAGGAGTGGCCTAAAAAATTTGGTAATGTAAAGGATGTATCATTTTACATTTGAATCAATAAAACTAAAGATACATAAAAGTATTACAGAGCGAAAGATCTGTTGTAGTGCAGCACATAAACTCACCCCTAAAATTTTGTGATGTGGTATAGCAAAATACGGTTTTGAAACTAACTTACGAGGTATCTAATAAAGATGCTCTAAGACCTACACTATTGAATAGAGTACTAGTGATGCTTAAAAAAAACAAATTAGAGTACTAAAAATCCATATTAAACTTTCCCAACTAAGAGTTGATATCAAGTCATTAAACCAGCACATAAGCTCTACTATTAAGAGCTAGGTATCGATAGCTTGAATTAATCAAGCATCCACACGTCAGGGGGAAACCTATATGTGTAGGGCCGGTTCTGCTCACACAACTTTTGTGACACACAAAAAAATTGGAGCCCCGCGCTAATAATCGGAGTCGTTCAATTTGTTTAAAATATATTTTTAAGAGTATCCATAAAAACTCAACTCATTCGCATATCGGTAAGGGCTTGGTCGATTCATTCAATTTTTATCCTTTCAAATTTACAAACAAATACCGACCAAGCCCTTACCAATATCTGAATGAGCTCATTATCTACGGAAAATTTTATAAATATATTTTAAATAAATTGAACGGTCCGATTATTTGTATGAGACTCCAAAATGGTTGGTTCACATTTTTTATATCAAAAGTTGTGTGAGCGGGACTGTCCCCATTTATATATACGTATATATAGATATGTAACTATATTAATGTGTGCATTGGCGGATGGCCCGAGGGAGTGCCGATTTACGAGGAGTATTTTCGTGTGAAAATGTACTGACTATATCGTGTAACTTTCTAGTACAATTATACATTCTACATGATATTATTTTGTTTGTTTTTTTCCGATAATAATAATTAACACCCATGTGTGCTTATTTTCGTCTATGAAATAGATTGAGAAAATCTTACCTGATAACTAAATGTAAAACAACTTTAATTTCTGACGAGATTAAATCAACTTTATTTAGGTTTTCAGCTATTGCTATATTAATTACATAATATAAAACCATATTACACGCACGGGCAGAACCAGAACCAAATATCAGTGGGGTCAAATTCTTAAAGCCTAATAATTAGAAGAAAAAAAACACCAAAATGTGAAATGGAAAGGAGTTAAAGTAGATATCTAGTAATAACATATAATTTCATTTACAATTGATCCCCCAAAAGATACACTGAAATGCCAAACAAAAAGTAGTTAATTAGATATAAAACATATAATCGTGTCCACAATCGACCACAAAAGCTACATTTGAATGCCAACAAAAAGTAACTAAGCATATATATATCCATTTAAAATCTATTAACAGCGTTTACAAATGGCCCCGCGATTTTTTATATTTTGAAAAGCATAATAGCCTCATTTGTGATACTATCAAGTTCATCCGAAAGTGTCAAAAGCTCAGTACCTGAAAAGTCTTTAGAATAAAATTCGGCCAAGTGGTTCAACTTTTGCTTGTCAAAACTTGCAAAAGAGTCTGATGAACTTAGACATGTAACACATGAACAATGTCTTGATCTTTTCTTTGCAATGCAAGGGACGACTCATTTGTAATCCCCAAGATTGATTTCATTAGATGTAGATTGACTACAAACTCAAAAGATTACATCACATTCAATAAACAAAAGGCTTCTAATTTCTGTTCGAAATTGGATACATCCTCTACTATTACATCAAGCACATCAATTGTAGCTGGAAATATGTTTAGCATACTAAGCAAAGTGTCATAATGTTATCCCCAGCGTGTATCACTAGCACGAATAAGAGTTGTCTCTTGATTTAGACCGTGGCCACTTGGAATATTACAATTACTACGCGCTTCAACAAGTTTTTCAGCTTGCTTCTCATGGTGAATATCACGATGTTTGCATGAGGCTCCAACAAAATTAACGATATTAGAAACCAAAGCAAAGAAGTCGGCAACATGGATATGTTTCTTTGCTACCGCCACAAGAGCTAATTGAAGTTGGAGAGAGTTAGATGAAAAATGATTTGGTGTGTGATAAGGAGGGCAAGTAGTAGTCAGAGAGTTAGAAGAAAATAATTTATGTAGTAAGGAGGGCAAGTAGTTGGGGCAAAGAAATACTATAATTAAGGGGCAAAAAAATACCATATGTAAGGGGCAAAAATAACAAATTCTAAAAAATATTATACATATTCTATCAAAATTTGCCACCTCAGTGGGGTCAAGTGACCCCTCTTGACCCCCTCCCTCCACCCCTGATTACACGTAACATAAGTCAAAATTATAATATTGGTAGGGGCGGGTCCCTCCGGATCCCTACGTAGTTCCTCCACTGAATGTGTTTTTTTTTTTCTTCCAACAATTGTTATGGTGGAGAGGACTAAGGGAAAGGAAAGCTGCAATTCGGGGAGGTAAGACTCGAGGTCGATATCGCATCTGCATCTGATGAGAGTGCCTAATTTGGAAAAGAGAGATTTTATAAGGGTCAATGACTCCATGTTGCATACATGTAGTCAACCACTAAGTAAGTGGGGCTCTAGCTAGCTAGGCTCTACCGGACAGGACCCGGAGACCCTCTAATGCAGATGTAGTGCGCGAATCGAATCATCCCTCTTTATATTTAATGGTTTAAATTTCAAAAGTAACATATAAATAAAGTACTTCTTGAGTGGTAAAAAAACTTTTGAACAGCTCGTCGGCTCGGATTGCACTCCACTCATGTAGTGCAGTGCACTACAAAGTCCCCGGTTCCGGACTGGACCCATTACTGATATTGTACAGTTAAAATGGTGTCTGGTGCTAATCCATTTACCACGGAAACAGGCAAGCCACGGTTGTCACTCAAACATAACTATCATACAACTGCACATGTGAGTATGGCCTTTGAACTAACTCATAATTAAGGAGAATAATTAATTAAGCTCATGCTTTAAATGTTTTTTTAATCACTTTTAACAATTCTAATTCACATGAAAACAAATAGTAGTAATAGGTTTCCAACCTAGGTCCCTTGCCTTTTTTTATGTTGATAAGAAAATGATATAGAAAAAAAAAAAACCAAAACAGTAAAACTCAATTTGAAACGAATCCGGCCAAAAAAAAAAATTAAAGAAAACTAAAAAACACATATATGTGATCCTTAATTTAGCATGACAGGAAGCCAAAATTACAAATTCCGATTTTTTATTTTTGTTTTACCATGGTTTAAATTAACTTTGAATGTGTCATGCTCCCAAGTCCAGTTCCAGGAGAATGGTTAGGCGTTAAGTAGCTAACGATTAACCAGTATGTAAAAGACTACCGTATCTTTATTAGTACATTTAATTGTCCAATAGAATAGGCAGATCGCCCACCAATTTATTTATTTAACTAAAAAAATATGAGTGATATCAATGAGTGACTCATGGATTTTTCATGCCATTTGCTAACATTCCAACAAAAACCAACTGGGTGGGGCCCAAATTTCCCAATGGTCCTTTCTGTAATATTTGGACATTACAAGGGCACAATTACAAAACTTCCTTATAAATACAAACATTTATTCTCCCCTCAACCTTGCTCAGAATCCAACCATATACTCTTCCTCTCTTAGATAGGCATAACCATGGGGAATTGTTTGGTTATGCAAGAAAAGCTTATAAAAGTGATGAAAACAGATGGGAAAGTCCTTGAATACAAATCCCCAATCAAAGTCCATCAAGTGCTGTCAGATTTTGCTGGCCATGCAATATCTGATACACTTTCGGTAGTTCGGTATCTTAGACCGGACTCCGAAATGATTGGTGGCCATCTATACTATCTCCTCCCTCTTCCGGTGGTGGTACCGGAAGTTGAGAAGACAAAAAGGGTCAGATTTGCGAATCCCGAGGTACTAGAAGAGAGTAAAGGAAGTGGAGTTGTCATGAGGATAAAGGTGGTTATCAGTAAGCAAGAGCTTGAAATGATGTTGAGAAAAGGAGGGATTTCAGTTGAAGACATGGTTTCTCAGGTTCAGAAGAAACAAAGCACAGATCAAAATAATGAAAAGTTTGAAAATAATGAAGATAGCAGTGGAAGAGGGAAAGGCTGGAGCCCTGTTTTGGAAAGCATACCTGAATTAAGCTAGTTTTTTTCAAAAATGTTACATGTACAACGAAACGCATCTCTCACCCTCCAAAAGTTTTTTTCAACGGTCCGAATTTTAAATACTAACTCTTTGATATTTAAAATCCGGACCGTAGATTGCTAAATTAAATGGTTTAAGATTCGCATTGTACATTTCGGTTGTACAACCTCTTAGTACCTGTAGCATGTTTGCTAGTTTTTATGTACTCTTGTTTATTCCATTTCTATAGTTTGGATTAAGGAATAGATAGTGTTCAATCAAAGCTATCAATGAACATATACAATAACTTGTGAGACCATGAAAGGTATTTCAAAAATTGGTATCTTTACCCTTAACTTTAGAATCTCGGGATTAGTCGATGTGTTCAAGCTGAACATCCAATTATCAAAAAGAAAAAAAAAATAAGAGGCGTCTTTACAAGGTTGCAAAATTAAACATATAGCAAGAATACAACTTTTTTTTAAAATCAATTTCGAGCTCTAAATATTTTATTTTCCTTTTCGAGTGTGCACGGTAAACCAAAGAGACACAAGCACATCACAATCACGCACAATCCAGAGGATTTACGTGGTTCCCCAATGATCAGGTATGTCCATGGAGGGGCAGCGGATTTTTATTTTGATAGAGGGTTACAAACTCTAGCTCAACGGTACTCATTAAACAACGTTGCAATCACTCCCAGTGTTTGCTCATACTCTGATACATAAACAATCAGAGCCAAAGGCTCATTGCATAGGCAAAACCATGCCCTTTTGCTCCATCAGGCTTCAGACAATTGTGTTATTCCAAGGCTGCTGATGGAACTCGAAAACGGCTGAGAAGTGAGAGGTGTGAGAGAGGATGGGAGCCACCATGCTCCCCTAGTCAATACCATGCTCGCCCTAAGCACTACTACACAATCTTCTTACGATATAATGACTCAAAACAGTTTGCAGCACAAAAGTATAGAATTTTAGTGCAGGGAGAAGTATTGCGGCGCCGTGGCATCATACGACTTAGTAGTGGCTGGAGTCTTGCGCACGGGCAATGGCGGACGTAGGATTATCAATTTGATCTGATTTGCAGGGACCACTCTTCAGTAATTTTACAAAAAAATCCTAAAGCGTACCGGGGGGCGAACGCTCCCCTTGCACCCCTGGGTCCGCCCCTGTGCACAAGACGACTCTTTCTTTCGCGTGTTTGTAACACAAACAGGGGGAATATTTTGCATCTAGTTAGGTGAAACTGTTAAGCTAAAGGCAAAATCCATGTACACAAAATCAAATTGAGTACTGCAATTTTAAAGAAATTTTTTTGCCATGAAACAATCCCTTTTTTCTTGCAGTGAATCAAGCCCTCAGAAAAGAAAAGCATCCTGTTTTCTCATTCCAAATATTGCTTTAACAAATCAACTAGCACTATGGAACCAGTATTGTCCTGAGCAATGGTGAGTAAATTTTTTGTCTTGGGTCTTTGAAAATTTTCTAAAAAGGGATCGAGTCCCAAAAAGTTGTGTAGTATTCGTTAAACATAAGTTCTTAAAATTAGATTTAATGAAAATGAGCTCATCGAATAAGAGTAAATTTGATTATAGAAAAATAATTTAAACTTCTACAACTTAAAATGCAAGAATAGTGATCTTTAAGTGATTATATATCAAATTATTAAAATAAATTTTATCTAGTTGAATACTTTTAATAATTTTGTTTTTTTATATGACTCATCTTTTTATTATTTTCTCATTAAATATTCATATAGCTCCATTTTTTATATAAGTTGGCTCACGCACCTCAAATGTTAGGGCCAGCCTTGTCTGTATGGAACATATATATGCTTATGCATATGTGTTTGCAATAAGTAAAAGTCATTGCAGTGTCGTTATTGCTTAAACCATTATGAAGATTAAAGGAAAAGTTATGTGTAGTAATTATGATGTTTGTTGAAGGATTACAAGTAGACTGCGATGGGAGGAAAAAATATTAGAAGAAAGACAACTAGGAGGTGCAATAATAAACTAATAAATTATAGGCTACATTTACTTAAATTAAGTTACCTCAATAAACCATGACCTAATATCACTTTCAGGGACGGAGTTAAGAATTTCATTACGCAGGGACGAGCCTATATAAATTCCTAGGAAAATTTTTAAATTTTTTTTTTCCTATATAAAAAAACTAGATTTTTTTTTCCTCGCCGGGGCGACCGCTCCCCCCGGCTCCATCCCTGATCACTTCGATAGTAAGATATGGTTTACAAGTTTCCAAAAATCAGGGTTCCAACTCAGGGGTGTTCCAACTCAGGGGTATTCAATAAAATTAGAGTAACTACTAAACCGATCCAATGCGGACTGAAACGTCTTTTTTGGTATGGTTTTACGATTTAGTAGTCAAGTTATGGTTCTAAAAAAATAAAAACTGGAGTAATCATTTAGGTTTAATGGCATGGTTAAAACCGAACCTCTCTGTTTTATATCAATGCGTGTATATATTTTTTCATTTCGTAAGCTTAGTAATTTTTTGGGGAGCGAGAAAGTTATTATCATGTATCTCATAGTGTAGCACTAAATTTAGTGAACAGATTGTATACCCAAACTTTCCTGATTAATGGGGGAAGGTTATCCACAAATACCGTGACTAATTGATTAAGGGCCATGAGGAATTAGAAGAAACACCACTTGTAAGCCCTAATTTCAAATAGCAATTAACAGATTGGAGGAATTCACACCCAAAATCACCTCCAAACAGATCTTACTTCTGAAATCCCCACATAATAAAATCGAAACTGGCCAAAAAGTGTATCTATATGCTTACCAAAAAGTGTAAAACGATCAAAAAATAGAGCAGATAGCCTCCGAGAAATCAATCAGATGAAGAGCAGAAAGCCTTCGAAAAGTGTCGACCAACTAAATAAGTAAGAAGAAAACTTTACCGATTAAACAGCGTGCGATGAGATGCCCAGATTACCTTCACCTTGATCCCCTAGCTGCTACGCGGGTGAAGAGATGGTTTATCTTCTCACTTTCTCTCTACGCCCCTTTCTCTCTCCTGTGGTTGCAAGTAGATCACCAAAGTAAGAAAAGTAAAATCACAAATCAACAATTTGGGTTTGTGAGATTTCACAGCAAGATGGATGCAAACTTAGCCATCAAACACATTCATGGTCTTTGGTTTGGGGGTCAGAAATTGGTGGTTCAAATGGCCAAATTTGGTACTTTTAACCAGAAGCAGCAGCAAAAATTGGTGTACAGAGTGAAGAACCCTACTTCCAAGCAAAAGGATGTCATTCAGTCGAACAAGGGGAATTCTGAGACGCATGTATTCAGAGGTGCTAGTAAATCAAATTTTCATTATAACAACCAGAAAATTACCATTCAGCCAACTTGTAATGGGTGGTTACATAGATGTGCCATTGCCAAAATCAGAATGTTACTCTCACCCAATGAATTGGAAAAAGTGTTTAAGAAGGAAGGCATCTCCATTGAAAAGATCAAAGCAATCGGTGGAAGGTATGTTATCATCATTTTTCCCAATTCAAAATTGAGAGATGAAATCATTGGGGGTAATTGGACAGAATTATGGTTTGAGGAAATAAAACCCTGGATGGGTGAAGCTACAAATGAGGAAAGATTTGCTTGGATGGGTGGCAGGTGGTTTTGCTTGGGCTCTGGGTTGTACCCTCGTTCGGGTGGCCTGTGGTGGCGTGGTGGTGTCCGTTGGTGCCTGTCCGGTGGTGGTGGTTCGCTTTCCTGTCGGATCTGGTTGTTGGCGATCGATGTTCTTGCTCTTGGGTTAGGTTTCGGGTTTTCTTTGGGCTGGTTTTTCATTGTATCATTGGGCGTTTTAGGCCTGTTTAGGTGTTTTGATCTTCATTGTTCTATTTGGGTTATTGAGGCCCTCAGGTGTTATGGGCTTTGCCTATTAGTGTATTGTCCAACTTTTGGTTGGATCCCCTTCCCCGGACTTGATGTACCCCTGTCAAGTTTAATAAAACTCTTTTTGCCGATCAAAAAAAAAAAATGGCTGGTCCGTTCCAAATTTTAGATATATAGGGAATTCCTGGGGTATATTTATTCAAGTTGATGCGCCTACACTGCATGAGGTTTCTTTTGAGAAAGGAAGACTGCTTACTGCAACAGATCATATTCAGAAAATCATGGGATCTATCAATTTGGATATTCTCGGCAAAATCTACACTGTTAGAATTGAAGAGGATGAGTCCTTTAGAATTATTAATGACAACTTGTTTACCATTGGAAACTCAGATGCCCAGACTAAAGTTAGAGAGCAAATTCATGAAAGTGATGATGATGATGATGAGGTGGTGGATCATAATCGGGTTGGCAAATCTAGTGATGACGAGCAAAATGTTGTGTTGGAAAATAATGCAACAAACAATATTGCAGCTTCAAACTTTAAACCATCAGGGATAATTACCAATAATGGCAAGGAGGTGAACGCGGAGATCAATGAAGAGATGGAGAATAGAAATGTATTTGACAATTTGAATGAGGTGGAGGTAGTAGAAGAAACACCGGCTACTGGAAATACATTGGAGGTGGTTGAGAATGATCATATTGATGGAAATCTTCAATTAACTACCTATAAGCAAGCTTTGGGGGCCTCTAATAACATCCAACAGCCTGAGCTTTCTACGGGAAGTGCAATGATTGCATCAATCTGTATTGAAAAGCCTATGAGGGATAGTGTCTTTAATAGCCTGACCTCTTCTATTGGTCTTTCTTGTCCACTTCCCAAGATTTCCACCTATGTTGAAGTTAATGTGGAGGACCAAAACTCCAGCTGGAGCATCATGCCGTTCAACAGAAAACAAGAGGGTGCCTCCAAGAAATTAGTAACTGAAAAGTTCAAAAGAAAAAAGAAATCCATTGAAGAATTAATAAGCATTCCAAAAGCGAAAAAAGGAGGGAAGAAGAAGAAAAAGAGTGTGGTTCTCAGTGCCTCAATAGCTGCAGCAGCTCTGTCTATCTCATCGGATGGAATCAAAAACAGAAACAAGATCATTTTAGATGAAGAAGAATATGCGTGGACAGTGTCAAAAATTATTGGCGAAGACTACATGGGAAATGATGAGGAAGTCATAAGTAAATTCATGGTTTTGGATGCACCAAATGCAGAAGTTGCCCAGTAAATCAATGGGATCATTGGCTCTCAATTCAATTGCTCAATAGTAAATTATCATGGTTCCTGTGGTGTGACCAAAAGAGGTAAATTCTGGGAATTGTTAGGAGGATTAAAAGTCCAGTTTCTGTCCCCTTGGTTTTTGGGGGGAGTTTTATTTGTGATCAGATGCCTAGACGAAAGTCATGGTTGCTCAAATAGGGTCAGAGAAGCCATGGAGTTTATGGACCTTCATCTTCTTGGCCGATCCTTTCCTTGGTAAATCTCACCGGAGGAGGATATATGGAGTTTGATTAGTCAGTTTTCTCCTTCACTATGATTGGCTTGATATCTTTATCCTAAATCAATGGGTCTGATCATTGTTGTTGATGGAAGTTGATACAGAATGGGGTCCAAAGCCTTTAGGTCCTTATGAAATATCAGGATTGCTTTGTTTTTTGAAGGTTTTGTGCCGGATTGAGAGAAGTTTTCTTATTAAGTTTAGAGTGGCTATAAAGATGGTTGAGCATGGGTGGAGGTTCTCTTGGGTATGCTGGGTTCATTATATGTGGTGTTATATTTGCTAGGGACCAATATTGTTTGGGGAGTTCATCGGGTGTTTTGGGTTTTAGTCGGGCGTTCATCGGAGCAGCATCGGGGGTTCATTTTTCTGTTTTTTGTCTTTCTCTATATCTCGTCTATTTTGGTTGGCTTCTTGCTAACTTTCTTTTTTGGGTTGCGTTAGGGCTTGTCTAGTGGGCCACATTCCCTCCTAGCTATGGTTGTTGCCTCCTCGCTTCTCTTTTAATCTTTGTATCCTCAGAGATTAATAAAGTTTTTTGTCGTTAAAAAAAAAAATACTTTGGTGATCACATTTGCGTAAGCAGTGTTCTCAAAGTTTTAGGCGCTAGGCGGTGATCCAACCCATAGATTAGGCAGCCTACTAATCGGCGCCTAGTCCCCACCTAGGCTTTGGGCAGCCACCTAGTTGGCTCTAAGCTCTAGGTGGCCCTTTTTCGCCTGACTAGTGCCTAGCGATTTTTAGAATAGTGTGGGTGAAAAATTATTCGGTAATTGTTGATCACAGACACGTGATGCTCCGAATTATTCCAGTACCACAAATTTATGTATGGTCCATACACTAAGTCGTAGATCCCACGAGAATGTGTGTTGATGGAGTGTTCCGGAGCATCACGTAACCATGCTCCGGGAGCACTAAATAAGTAGACCATTTGGGTACCACATTTTGGATATCTTGCGATGTGTCACAATGAATTGATAGAATGTGTATCGCTTATGTCTCGTAGTTAGTACAATGTGTATCACTTATGTCATGTAGTGAAGCACATTTTACCAATGCAATTTTAACAGATGACATAGTACCAAAAGTTGATCACCAAATGTAATCACCTAGCCTTTTGCTAAGTGTAATGGTTTTTTTTTTTTTTAGTGGACTTGTAAAAACTTCATTGCTAATAAGCATTACAACCTACCGAATACAACTAAAAAAGATATAATATTCAATTCTAATTAATTATCATAATTGTTAGATGCATTAAGAAGACCTTGCACTATTCAACCTATTCTATCCTCCAAAAATGAGGTTCTTGCCTGATCTTTTAAGATTGCTCGGTATGCAAAATGGTGTATTAGATGAACAGCAGAAGTGCCATGTCACAATAATGTTTGAGGCTTCATGATTTTGTAGCCTACAACATTTCCCGATAAAGCAAAGAAATTGTCGTACCGCAAAGCCAATTCGAACGAATCGCTTTGGTTCAATTTTTTTTAGTACTGTAGTTTAGTTCGGTTTTATTTTTTTATTTGAAAACTACATGTATTTTTGTAAGGAACTATCATTTTGGAACGGATAGAGTACTTGCATCATCATATATAATTAGCACATATGTTCTCAGTGGCTTTCAGTAAGTTTGAATCTATATTTGAGTAATTTTAATAAATTTGATCAACTCAACCCACTCTTTTCAATAAGGTCCGGGTTCTCAATTGATCGGGGTCGCTACACTGATTTAATAGTCACCCTTTTCAATAAAGTCGAGGGTTCTCAATTGATAGGGGTCGCGCTAATTTACAACCCACCCTTTTCCGTGTAAAAAAAAAAAAGGTTTCACGGGCAATATAGGAATGCACACTGGCCCGATAACCCGCCCAACCCGCCCATTCCAGTCCGTTATTTTTAGGGTTCGGGATAAATATTTAGGCCCATAAAGCTGGGCAGAGTTGAGATTTTAAGCCCATTCACTAAATGAGCTAGATTTGGAAAACATCCTTGAGGCCCAATCCAGCTAAGCCCGATTTAAATAATATTTTTATTTTAATAGGATATATACATGTGTGTGCTTTGTTACCACTATAAATCATAATTGCTTAGAGCATCTCAACCTATGGCTTCAAATTAGAGATGTCAATTTTTATTTTTTTTGAAAGCTTATGTGGCACTTTGGCATCTCCAATTTAACATCAAACCCTCCCTCTCCAACCCTTATGTCAAATTCTATTATTTAATAGGTGAAATTTCACGGAGACCCCCTCATCTATGTCTCTGGGACACAGAGACCCCCTCACGTTTAAAAACACCCAAACACACCCCCTCAACTATAACCGTTACCCAAATTCACCCCTTCTGTTAAAA
>JAXBDA010007135.1:0-18538 GCA_036023075.1 Gaultheria prostrata
CAATTACTGGAAAAGATGCAAGATGCAACCTTATTTTTATAGCTCAAACAAAAAAGAATAATACACAGTTGTAGGAAAGGCCAAGTCCCACAATCAAGCCTAAAACCAAAGAGCAACTAAACTATACCGATTCAAGAAAAACAGACAAAACTAAACCCCAACCATTGCAGAAAATTCCAACACATACACATGCATTTGTGTAAGACCCATGGCCGACAAAACTAAACCCCAACTAGTGCAGAATATGCTTGTACAAGTCACCGATTCTACTATGGTCCTAACGAACTGAAGCACATGGTTAACGGGTAGCCCAAGCAGCCATGGTTGTACATAATCCAAGAGAACAAAATTATTCACATGGAGCAGGTCATGTATCAAATGAACTGCTTCAGAAACTGTGTAGCTACAAGCCTCCCTCGTGTGTTCACAGAGAGCTTCAATTCGCTTATCTCCTTGTCGATGTCCTGCAATTTGAAAAAAATGAAACTTCTCAGTTGGAAGAAAACAACATACCAGACACAAAAAGAGTGCACCAAAAACTGATGAACACAAATCTCCAGCTAATTCAGTCACATCAGCCAAAGGATTAAAGATTCTTAAGAAATGGATGAAATTGGAACAACACTCGGCTTGTTGCCCTTTTCATCGACCGGAGGAGATTTATAACATTGCGAAAGTTAGTATTGTTAGAATACTTAGATTAGCACTGTGAAAGAATGGTTCCATTTTGCATCTTTCTGAAAAACACTATTCCACTTCACAAGTTCATCGCGTTGCAAAGAAAATATATCAAGAAAACTCAATTTGACAAAACGGCATCCATCAATCAACCTACAGTTACGACAACAATGAACCAAACGGAACCGAACATGACATTGCAGAACCTTGACAATATCATGCACTTACTGAGTACTCCTCAAAAAAGAAACTGACGTAGCTATTATTTCTTAGGAAATGCTAACCCCCATAAAAAATGTTCAGATAGAAATACAGTCTACAACGGAGAACACTGAAGTTACTCTCTTTCAATGGGCATAATACATCATTTGGCACCACATCACAAAAAATACTAGAACAAGATGTTTTGGCCACCAAAGAAACTGAATTTCGGCCACAAATACCTTGCACCTTTGATTTTAGGGTTTTTCAGAACAATGAAAAAATAACTAAAAAATTTGAAATAGATGGAATCTGAAACACACATACATTACACAGAAGCAAGATTTTCAAAAACCGTAACCCTAGATTAGGGTTTTTCAGAACAATAAAAAAATAAGTCAAAAATTCGAAATAGATGGAAGGGAAAGCGTATCAGAATCGTAACCTAACCCTAGTTTGTGGTACCCATCGAATCAAACGCGAGAGAGAATGAGAGAAGAGAAAGCTGTCTCTTTGTTAGAGCAACCCTAGAACGCGAGAGAGAACGAGAGAAAGAGAAGGAGAACAATACCTTTACGAATTGGATCCGGGAAAGGTAGAATGGAGCCGGCTTGGGATCTTCTTCGTCGTCGATCGATTGGAGTAGCTGCTCGTCATTTCTCTCTTCTCGTTTCTCTCTCTGCTATCTTCTCTGAGAAGTCTCGACTGAAGAGAGAGAGAGAGAGAGAGGTTTGAATTGGGTTTGCCCATTTTTTGACCCGGATGATACTTTTGACCCGCGAACCATCTCTTAAGTGAGATACGCGCCTGGGCCGTTGGATTTAATCCAACGGCTGTGGATAAGGGTGCCGGATACTGTGCAAAAAAGGGCTGCCGGATGTGAAGTGGATTGTATATATATATATATATATATAGTTCAATACTATAGTAGATTTTTTTCAAAGTGTTGCGGTGGCGGTAGTCTTTACTAGCCACCCCTGCTCCATTGACAAGGGATGCTCTTATTTGCGGTCGTGGCCCCCCTCAACCCACGCTTAGGATTAACCTTGAAGTCTTGAACCCTACCTAACAGCAAAGCCAAACTCCTCCCTAAGCCTATAAATAAGCTTTAATAGGTATATAGGACAACAACAATCCTAGGCGGCTTCAATGACCAGTCTCATACTTCAACAACAAATGATTTTTTCATCTTTCCAAAATACAAAAGGAAAATGCTCATGTGTGCCTTGAAATGTGTAACAAGTGTATAGAAATATATAAAAATATATTGAAAAGTGTAAAATATATATTTGAAGTGTGTTTTTTTTTGTTTATGTGTTTATTGTGTGCCCATTAGACACATGTTAGCAAGACCCAATACAGAAATCCACAGCCATTTATGGCATGCGTGTTTTTTTTTTTTTGTGTGAGTGAGTGCACGCACACAAAAATAATTCCAAGCAAAACAATCCTTCCAGTGCTAACTACTAAGCAAGCACACAAAAAAAAAATTTAATTAATAAAGTTTTCCGATATTCTTTTCGAAAAAAGTTTTATAAAGTTATAGTCAAAGATCCATAATCCTGATCCCTGATTTTGGAAAAGAATGACAACAGAAAGAGCATACAGTTTTCAGAAGTTAAATAATAAAGAGATATTTTTTTGCCCTTGCAAAGTTGTGGGCCTTTACCATAAAATTAATGCAACGCCATAAAATTAATTAATGCAGCACCAGCGTCTGACTGCCGCTGTCTTGAATCCACAAGTATTTCACTAGCCTTTGGAAATCCACCAAAAGCCAACTCAAATAGTTTAATCAAAATTTATAAAAAATTTCTTGGAGTTATGCTTGTTGCTCAATGATCCATCGATCTTCTTTTTACTCCAAGATTCCAACCAAAAACCCTCTTCAATATTTTCTGAGATTAAGAGGAGTTCTGGAGCAGCTCTATCTATTCTGGTGATAAATAAACCCCAACAGACCGTTTATTTATAAGCTGCTAAAAAACAGACAAGTTGCTCGAGCAACTCCTGTAGCCTATCGAGCACTTTCCTGAATTAAAGTTTCCATACATCGAACCCTTGATTTCCTGAATTAACGTTGTCATATATTGCAACCCCTTAATATCCATGATCTTCTTCCCTTATTGAAGTTGCTAAATATTGAAACCCGTGATTGCCTTGATCTCCTTTGATTTTCTTCCACCTAAAAACTCAATCTTTCCATTACACAATATTGATTTCCTTCCACTTCCTAAACAGACACTCTAGAAATAAAAATAAATAAAATACAACTGGATAAATAGGGATACAAATAAATATGTATTTTGTCGTGAGACTGCCAACAAGGAGAGACCGCGGCGTTTGGACCTTACATGTACAAATTAGATTTGACCATTGGAGATGCTCATACTCAAATTTGGACCAAGTTTGGTTAAAAGAAAATAGGAGATAAGAAGGGACGGATCCAGGATTTTTCCATAGTGGGAGCGGACTATATATGTGAAGGAGGGACGGGATTATATAATTTGCTGACATAAACATAACAGTTGAATTTTTTCAAATTGTTGGAAGGGCGACAACCCTTGCTAGCCACCTCTGGCTCCATTGACAAGGACCGGATATGCTCTTATTTGCAGTCGTGGCCCCCTCGACCGACGCTTAGGATTAACCATGAAGTCTTGAACCCTACCTATCACGAAGCCAAACCCCTCCCTAAGCCTATAAATAAACTTTAATAGGCATAGGACAACAACAATCCTAGGCGGCTTCAATGACCAGTCTCATACTTCAACAACAAATAATTTTTTCATTTTGTCATCTTTCCAAAATGACAAACCCAGGTGAAATTTCAGATTGTTCGATTGGATTTTCAAACCCAGTTCTGGGAACCTATTTTTGAAAACTGGGTTTTCAAACCTTTCTTTGACTTTTCTCTCCCCCTCTCTCTCTCTCTTACTTTCCTGATTTTTTTGAAACCGCCCTTAGGAAACCGAACACATGCTGATACTCAAAACCGGTTTTGAAGAACTCTTCCGAACAAGGAGGTGAAAATACCAAAGGAAAACGTGTGCCAAAGGTTGAAAAAATACATTGAAAAATGTGTAAAAAATATAGAGGAATATGTGAAAATGTATTGAAAAGTATAAAATATGTATTTGAAGTGTGTTTTTTTTTTGTTTGTTAGTAGAGTTTTTTTGTTAGTGTGCTTATTATGTGCTAATTGGGCACACATTAACCGGACCCAATACAAAAACCCATAGCCATTTATGTCATGCGTGTTTTGTGTGTGTGTGTGTGTGAGTGAGTGCACATATGCAAAAATAGTTCCAAGCAAAACAGATCCTTCCAGTGCTAACTTCTACGCAAAAAAAAAAAAAAAAACATTTTTCAAGTGCAGGCAGTTTTCCAAAATTCTTTTTGGAAAAAGTTTTCATAAAGTTATAGTCAAAGATCCATATTCCTGATTTTGGAAAAATGACAACAGAAAGAGCATACAGTTTTCAAAAGTTAAATAATAAAAAATATTTTTTTTTCCCTAGCAAAGTTGTGGGCCTTTACCATAATATTAGGAAATTGTTATTGGCACTCCATTTTTCTCTATTGTCACTCCCTTTTTTTTGTCTCTATTTCTAAAGTGTAAGAGTTATTTTACCTAATAAAGACAAAAAAGAGTGTTAATAGAAAAAAAATGAAATGCCAATATCAATTCTCTAAAAATTAATGCAATGCCAATGAATCGTTTCCTAGTCAATAGTCATAGTGAATATATTAACACTAGGTTGTGACATGATTTGTTTTCTTATTATTATATAATTAGGTGTTCGGACCAGCTTATGCATATCTCGACTAATTCAAGAGGTTCAATCCCATAGCTGATCACTCGGAAAGTCCAATTAAAGTTGGAGAAAAACACCGTATGTCTTAATCCCAAAAGAATAGCTAGTACCTGAGAAGTTTCAAACCTTAGATATTCGGAGCATGAGTGTCCGACTTGAAAGCCCAGGGGCACGGCCCCACTCAATTTTGTATAATAACAATTTTCATATATATTCCAAAGTTCCAATGAAAGTACTATGAATTTCCTCTCTGTGTATATTTGTCAGAGTATTAGTAGAGTGTTAAATTTTCACACCCTCCTTTTTACAAACACATCCCGTGGGTGAAATTACATAGATATTCACAAATAGAGATTATTTTATTTTACACACATTAAAATGTAGTAAATTTTTGTTAAGAAATTATAAACATCGGTGTTAAGTTTGCTCAAACAAAAAAGAAAAAGAAAAAATGTAATATGATTCGTGAAACTCACTACTACTATTATTCTCTTGAAAAAGATTTCAGTGTTGTCACCAATATATGCTCCTACCAATATAAATTTTTGAGTCCGGTACTACTTAAAAAGGAAACAATATCTCTAAAATCCTAACCACTACGGCCAATCACTCCGGCTCGAGTAACGGTGACATACATCCATGGGAGTCTATACCACAATAAGATCTGTGCATGCATTTGCTTGTGATGTTTTTTAGAAAAAGAACACAAAAAATCGAGAGGGAAGAGAGAGAGAGAGAGAGAGAGAGAGAGAGAGAGAGAGAGAGAGAGAGAGAGAGAGAGAGAGAGAGAGAGAGAGAGAGGGGTTATGTCATTGGTGGTTATTGTCAGATGGGGACGTGTGCTTTGAGCTTTTGAATTGGCCAAACCCATGTACTAATTTTCATGACCACTGACTAGTCATAACCAAACACAGATTTTCTTTCCAATTCAAGGTGTACACGTCAGCTAAATACAATTTTTTTTTATCAGCAAAATTTTTTATTAATCTTTATAATGGGATACAAAGATTAAAAGGACCACGAATACACCGGCATACGCCATTCGAGAACCAAACTCAAAGGACGACAAGATGCCAACCAAAAACACCGCAAAAAAACAAAAACAAAAACCGCAAACCTTCTAACAAACCAACAAAAAACAACCAAACCAGACCAAACTAAAACCGAAGAGCAACGCGAAACCACCAAAACCAAAAACCGCCATAACCTCGGAGTTAAAATTCCAACGCAAAACCGTCAGCTAAATAGTACAATTTTGCTAATTGTTGATCCATTCTCAGCCTCGGGGTAAAATTCATCTTGTTGACTTTTTGTTCTCCATATAAAAATCAACAAGAACAAATAGATTTTAGATAAGGTGATAAAGATACTCCTTACTGTTCCAAAGGCATTGAATAAGTACGGAATATGGAATAAAAGGTTCCAAACGTCCAAGTATAGAAGAACTGTTACAAGAAATGATCAGTAAACAAGAAGAATTAAATGCAAAGCAATTAATATTAAATAAACCAAATTTTATATATATACCTGAATATTCAGTTTGATAACCTGCCTACTAATTTATCTTTTTCTGGTAAATCAAAAGTTTTTATCTATTGTTGAGGTTATCTCTATATGCTGCGTTTCTATCATTGTGTTTGCTGAGGGGGTGTGCGGTGTGTCACTAATTTGGTTTTTTTGGTCTTTTAGCTTTTTTTATGTGAGAACTCGAAATACGCGTTAAAATTTTATAGTTTTTTATGTGATGTGTTGTGAGGTGATGACCTGACTCGAAAAGCGCAATAAACTGGCTTTTGGCTTTTTGAGTTTGGAACGGGGTCTGACTGCATCCCACAATTTCGTGAATAATGCAGCCAAAACATAACAAAATTTCGCGTGATCGGGATAGCTCTTTGTTTTTTTAATATTCTATTCAGCTTATTTTGTTCTCAAGTGAATTTTTAGCGGGGGATCAAAATTTAAAGATTTTAGGTTCATTTCGACGAGAAGAATTGAAAAACTAAGAGGTGTGCTCGAGTTTGAATTGGCCAAACCCATGTAGTTTTCATGACCAATGACTAGTCATAACCAAACACAGATTATCTTTGGAGCTATGGTGTCCACCTCAGCTAAATATCCAAACCCAGAGGCTTATAAAAGAGAGGCCAGTCCAATTTGGTGTTTGGGCAATTACCACCTTTTGCCAATTTTGCCCTGCAATTGGAAATTGCCCCATTGGTTTTCTTGTAATTCTGCCACAATTCTATGCCCTTTTGGTCTTTTGGCTATGTATAGCTAAATTACGCATTTGAGTCCCTGGAGGTTGTTGCTTTACGGATTTGAGTCTCTAGAGTTTGTTGCTTACGCATTTGAGTCCCTAGAGTTTGTAAACCAAAATACACATGGGCATCACACTCGTGCAACGCATGAAGCCGTTAAACTAGTAGAACTAGAAGGCTGTTGAGTTGTTCATCATAATTCTTTACAGAAAACCGGTATGAATAAGTGCTACCATTATATTTATGTTTTCGGTTCAAAAAAAAAAAAGTGCTACCATTATCTTCACATCATGATGGGGTTATCCAGCCATTAACCTTAAACCTTTGAGCTACAGGGTCTAGCTTCAATGAATTTTGAAGTGATCTATCGGTTGCCTTAGGAGACCCTCCGATCGGATTCATAATTTTCTAACAATTTTTTAGTGCTACGCACTAGGGGTGCACATACATTGGGTCAGGCCGGGTTTGGACCGGGCTTATCCTAGATACTAATGAGACTTGTGCATGTCCAAACCCGGCTCATTAAGAATCGGGCTTCATTTTATATTCTCAAACTCAGTCCAATTAAAGTTTTATTTTCCATATCCGCCCAACAAGCCCATTTATCTTTCTAAAGCGTTGTGTCACAAACATAAATAAATCAACTACAACGATCACAAATTGGAATTCACACCGAGAATATAAGTTTTATGTTTTGGCAATACTATTAAAAACACACCCATAAAACATTATGGTTTTAATAATTAAATTATCTCTCAAAAGGCAATAGAAGTGTTAAAAAAGTAGAACTCTCCAATATTCATAAAGCTTGAGATGCAAAAAAAATTCTCCGTCTCTCTCTTGTTTTCTATAAGAGTATATATATTCTATTAGAAAATAATAATATTATACTCGGGCCGGGCTTGGGCTGGGCTTTTAGAATTTTTCCAAACCCATCACATTAACTAATCGGGCTTAAAATATCAACCCGACCCAACCCTATAGGCCTAAATTTATATCCCAAACCCTAAAAAAATCGGGCTGAGCGGGCCACCGGCCCTTGTGCACTCCTACTACGTACTAATTCTTCTTCTGCTTCTAATTAATTAGTCAAAAGTCATATCTACTGCTGAGGTTATCTCTGTTGCTAAGTTTGCTGAATGCATCCAACAATTTCGTGAAGAATGCGGCCAAAACATTATAAAATTTTGCGTGATTGGGATAGGTCCTTTTTTTTTTTTTTCAACTTTCCATCTACGTTGTTTTGTTCTTAGTTGAATTTTTAGCTGGGGATCAACATTTTAAGGTTCTGGGTTCATTCCGACGAGGTCGAAGAATGGAAAAATAAAAATTAATGCACAACTATGAAAATGAAAACGACAAAAATTACTTAAACAAAAATAAGCAGAAGCTTATCGAACCCAAAAGAGAAGGGGAAAATAGTACATAAACATTGCCTTATCGGAGATAAACATTAAGCTATAATAATTAGTACTTTCTAAATGTCAAATTCGCCGATCATACATAAATGTGTCAAATTTTACCGATCATACATAAATGATTCAAGATGTTCACCTAAAACGACAATAACCTTAAACTACTTAACAAATACGAGGGCGCCGGGGGGGATAGGTTAGAGGGGGTTAGCTAAATTTGGACAAACTCCACTGGTTTTCTCCTGAAAATCAAAACTAGGTAGAGGACTATTATGGGGAAAACCAGACTCTATTAAATCCGTTAAAAACCCATCATCTTCACCACCTCCATTTTCAGACCAAAACGCACCAGCTTCACCTCCTCCTCCTCCACTTTCAGACCAAAACCCGTACTTGTTTCCGAAACCCAAAATGCTTGAAGCTTCACTTGGGCCAACTTGATCAGCTGGAATTTCCATGAGCCTGGGAAGACAAGGGACTTGGACCGGGTTCGAAACCAGCAGCTCCTGCTGAAGAACTAGGTTTTGCTGATAATAATTGTTGTTGGCAACGTGTGAATAATGATTGTCAAGTTTAGGTACGAAATTCGGTGATGCGAGCACCGTTGAGCTGAATTTTATGGCATGGCTAGTGTTTAGTGCCAGGAGCTTCTTCTTCAATTTGGTGTTCCAGTAGTTTTTCACATCGTTGTCTGTTCTTCCGGGAAGACGAGAAGCTATAACAGACCACCTAGTTAAACCAACAAAAAATGAAGAGTTTAATTATAATGAATACTCTTTAAAAAAAATCACCACTGAATAGAAAGCTTCACCCAAAAAGAACATGAAAAATATTGGTCGTAATATATCGTCGTTTTTATTAGCATTGCGCACCACTTCACCATATGCTCGATCTAGTACTTCCTCGATCTCAATTTGTTTGTGAAAACACAACTTTTTTAAAGGAGTTTAATCATTGAACTTAGGCCAGGTGATTTGGCTAAAAATAAATAAACTTGATTATTGGCTGAAAAAAAATACGGCTGAGGAATTATTTAAGTCAAAAGTTGTAGCTTATTGCACTGTATAAATGAGCCAAATTAAATTTTTAATTTTTTGCCAAACCAAGTCCTAGAAATGCTCAATTTTTCAATGCTGCCCTTCACCTTTTCAATTAAAATTTATATAATTTGAAGTACTCAAATAACAAGAGAAATTGCGTAGCTTTACATGATCCATTAACTTTTAAAAATAGACAAACATGTTGAAATAACTAACAGTCAAAAAGTAAACAAGAAATTTGGACGGGGAGGAAAATTTCATCAAACTACCAAAACCAGTCCCTACCATCCTCCAATTAAGTGGTGATAAAAATGGAGTGAGGACCCATCCAGTTTTTCTTTGGTCATCCAGTTTTGGGCCATTGTGAGCCCCTCACAGATCCACAGTAATGATTTGAATCATTCATTTTGTAGAATTCGTCGTCTATGTTGTTCCCGTAAAATATTAACTTGATTGAATATTGGTAGGTATACGAAAAAAACAGATTTGTATAAGGTAAAAAATGGGCAGTTTTAGTTTCAAATTTATATTTTGTCTTTACATTTTCCTTGTACAAAATCTATAAAAATCCAGTGGCGTATAAAGAAAAAAACATTATAAGTAATAATTCAGACTTGCCTTGATCCTATAGTATTGTATAAAGTCAAGATGATGTTATCTTCCTCTTCAGTGAAACCTCCATGCTTGATGTCTGGCCTGAGATAGTTGAGCCACCTCAGACGACAACTTTTGCCGCAACGCTCGAGTCCTGCTAAGCAAATTACGAGTAATGAAATTTTCTTTGCCGATCATAAAAGAACAATTGGGGCATGAAGTGGGCATTTGAAGCATTAAGGACGGGAAATCATGAGAGAGAGAGAGAGAGAGAGAGAGAGAGAGAGAGAGAGAGAGACCAGCTTTGCTCGGCAAAGCAATCCAGTTGCCACCAGTGCCAAATTTGTTAATATAGTTCTTGAGGGTGGAGTCTTCTTGAGGAGACCATGGCCCTCTCTTAACTTTGGTTTTGTCACAACAAGGTGCTCTTCCCATGCCCACTGCTTTTACAACTATTTTTGTGCTTAATCTGCACTTTTAAATACAAAGAGGATCGACTACCTAATCGCTCGGCGCCTTAATTTGGCTGCAAGTTGTTTTTACTTTTGAGAGAGAGAGAGAGAGATGACTTGGTTGATCTGTTTCCATAAATTAAGTTTGTACTATGTTTTTAATACGGGGAAAAGAAGTTTGTGTGTTTTGTTAACTTTTCCAAGCTTCACTTTCTCGTGTTGGATAAGAGAGGATACCCAGTCAACTCAGACTAATTACTTCATGGTTTGGGGCATCACCACGTTCATGCTCCAACACTCTTGTCTATCGCACATTCTAATGAAATTCGGTATAAGGTTGGGTGAATAAGGGTGTCGGGACACCATATGACGGTGCCTTAAAAGTAAAACCATGGAATAATTGGTCTAGTCAACTGTGGGTTCATGAGGAACGTGCGCTCTATTTGTCTTGTGTTTATCTGTCTTTCCTTCCCCCTCATTACATACTATATTAGTAACATGATGTGCACACAACTTTGTTTTTTTCTTTTTTTGAAAATAAAAGGGTCTGAGTCTGTTTGCGCACACCTTGATTAAACTTGGGAGATTAATTCTACCATCCACTGGCGGGCCCCTCATTTAAAGTCGGTGAAAAACTCCGCCTAGACTTACCTCAAATGAGTTGATATTATGCACCTATGAGGGGCCTTAGGAAGGAACAAACCAGTGGCAGAGCCAAAATTAGACCTAGGGACTGACTTAATCAAAAAAAGTATTTTCAACAAAAAAATGCACTCAGTGTATCATGTAGATTGCATAGTACATTATTGTACTATATTCAATATTGTTCTGTGTTTTGGCCGACAATTACAACACGCATGTTTAATTAATTGCGTCCATGAAAGAAATTGAGAAAAAATTTCATGCCACAATGCATAATTATTTTATTTTTAACTATATCAAATCAAAACTATTTAGATTTTCAAAGATTTTTTATACTTATTTTGGGTGGCCGGGGCCACCCGGAGCCCCTATATATATATATATATATAGATACCTCCGCCCATGGAGCAAACCTCCTAGTCCCAAGCATTAACTACTGTGCCAATCCTTTAGAATTGGAGAACAACTTAACTCTCTCAATATATATTTTTTCAATTGTATTGATTTAATCTATTAATCTTTTATAATTAATGACATTTTCCTCGCTGTGCTTGAAAAAAAAGGGACATCGCTTGAAGGATGAATTGTCTACTCACCCGTTGGTCATGTGGATTTTCGATTTCTTAATCAATAAATCTATGAGTACAACATTTTTGTGTACACTAAATGTACATCGCTTCCATGAGATCTATTTCAGAGTCTCACACAAATTATTGGAACAGCTCAATATATTTTTAAAACACTTTTTTAAAGACCACTATAAAACAATTAGCTCATTTTAACATTGGTAAGGACTCAATCAAATCTGCGCTCAATTTTCATATGATTGAATTAGTACCAAAAAAAAATGGACGAATGTACCAGTACCAATAAAACATGGTACATAAATTCAAACTTTCTTTTGGGGTGTAAAAGTCAAACTTTCTTTTGGGGTGTAAAAGGTAAGAGGATTGGAGCCTTTATTTCATGAGCTCTTGGATCCACACCATCCAACAGTTATGTTTTTGGTTGCCCAAAAAATGAGCTCTTGGATGGAAGTTATGTTAGGTAATATTGTCTCACATTGTTCAAGGATAGAATAGGTGATCAATTAATATAATATTGGGCCTTTTCATTTATTGCCAATTGATTTTCAGATAGATATAAAGTCTCCACATATCATTCCACCTCACACTTTATAAAAAAAAAAATTCACAATCCACACCCCACACCCCACAATGACAGACAAGCAAAAAGGTTGCACGATGATAGACGCAAAAATAGAGACTACACGTGACACACCTCAAATGCGGCTGCACGTGAGGGTGGATGTTGAGTAATATTGTCCCACATTGCTTAGGGATGGAATGAGTGATCACTTAATATAATGTTGGGCTTCTCCACTCATTGTCAATTGATTTTGAGATGGATATAAAGTCTCCACATGGTATCAACGGAAGGCAAAAAGTAGGACTTGACTTGAAATGCAAGGTTTTGGTTGTCACTCGAGGATTATATTAGTTTGTTAATCACCGAATCATATAAAAGTTTAAACTAATAGAGAGATGGACAACTTTATTATTTATATTTTTAATAGGCCCCCTCGTGTAGCTAGGCTCTCATCCATAAACGGGTTAAACACGTGTAAATGTTTATCATTAGGTAGGCGGTGAAGTTCGAACACATGATCTATTGCCTGCTCTGATACGATGTTAGATTGTTAACCTCCAATTCATCTTAAAAGCTTAAACTGATGGAGCGAGTGGCAACTTTATACTAATTTATATTCTCAATAGTCACAGTTTTGGACTGACGGCAAAATTTGATGGAGATAAAAGTAAGATGGTCACAGTGAAATTTTGCAGTATTTGTTCAAAGAAATGTAACAATACTAATCCAAAGGAGAGAGAGACGGGGGCGTGATCGATTGATAGTTCTAACGAATTCACTTCTCGATGGACATGTTCGAGCAAGTGTGGTGATAGTCAAGTTGGAAAGCACTTATATCACGTGCACAAGACCAAGGGTCAAATCTTACTAACAACCAACACTTCTTGCATGTTTCAAGAAAAAAGATAAACACGTTCGAAACCATCGAATGCGTACATGTGGGATGTGGATCTAAAATGTTTTACATGGGATCCACACAAACCATACCACTTTGGACAATTCTGTGTCTGAATCTGCATTCGAACATTTGTGGACAGTATTTGCTATTATATCTTTTTTCTGTTGACAACATAAAGAAAAGAAAATATACTGCCCTCAGAAAGTAAATGAATCACACCCATGACCCATATTTATTGGGCCGCCTACCTTATATTGGGCTATAATGTTTCCATCGAGTAAAAGTCTGTTGGCCCAAATAACCCAAAGGTGTAGGCCCATTCCCTTTGGACTCTAGCTCCAGATGGGCTTACGCAATATTTTGATCCAATTCTGCCGCTGAAGGCCCTAACTTTGAGGCCTACCTTTGCTTCCTGCCACAACTGACCGGTTTAATTTTAAAATGGGCCTTTTGGGCTTTTCTTTTTCTACACTAAGGCTGGACTACTCAGTTGAGGGAGAGCTAATTGCAAGTTTTACTCGCATAAAAGAGGGGACCTAAAACAAGTAGGCTAGCTTAGTTGGACATCATTGTACTGAGATTCAAAGCGGCAACAATTGATTAAGTTCTCCCGTCTATGAGTCTTTCGTTGTTGGTTTATTTCTTTCCCGTATGGAGCTATTTCTTAAATTATTAACATGTATTTGGCTAGATTTAGTTGTTGCAAATCTTACATGATTGATGCAATGTCCAGTTATCAGAACTCTTTGAATGTAATTTTTTCACCCATTTACTTTAAAAATTAAAATACAAGAAGTCTTAAAACTAAGAAATCCATGAACCAATTATCATAATAAAGTACATGTTCATGCAGCTCATGCTATATCCTACAGTAATAAACACTAATTAGGGGGTTGAAGTGCACAAGTGTACACAAGTTGAAACTTCAATACATCTTTCACATACATTTCATTTCATCTTTGCATATATATAAAAAAATTATCAGCCAAAGAAGATATATAAAGAATCGATAACGATACAAGGTTACATCGATAGGGAAAGGGGAAAACATTAGCAGCCCCCCAAAACAGCAACATTTTACCCCAGAGAAGAAATCCAACCAAAGGTTGAGATGTATCACTTGGCCCATCTGGTTGTACCCATTGACTTTGGGAGTTCTGGGGTTCGAGTCTATGGAGAGACATCGCACCCGTTTTGGTTGTTAACCACTATTTCTCCTCTAACCACACTGATATATAAGATATTGACCAAAAACAAGAAAACAAAGGAAAACGACAAAAAGAAACCTCTTGAAATCCAACTCAAGACCTTGAGTTTCCTTATACAATCGAAACAACTTCTGAAGTCATCAATTGCATAAGCATAATCACCCAAGTTGAACTTGCTCTTGATCCAAATAGCTATCCTAGTCTTGACTAGATCCACAACCTTGCCAATTTCCAAGGACTTGCCAACCATAGAGACCAAGTAGTAGCAAAAAAACCCCAACATTCCATGCATGTTTTTCCAAGTTACTGAATCCATTAAACCAGCATAAGGCTAGCTGAGAGATGGATGCAAGACATATCAAGGTCATGTTCCACCATCACCATAGCATTATTCTAGAGAAATTCTATTTGCATCCTCCTCTTTCCTCAGTACTCATACCCATAAAACCTTAAGAAGGAGCATCAGGCCCACCTTGGCTCCACCTTAATCATCCAAACCATCTATTTTGTAAACAATACTGTATAAATCATATGTGCAAGAAAGCAAACTGATAGCATATCGAGAAGTTCCTCATGTTGAAAACAAGGAACGATTAAATTTTTTAATTGTCATCTACAATGGCAGAACCAACAATCTAGTCGGCCTTAGGCTAATTCTTAAGAATTTTTCTTTTATATGGGCTAAACTGTATAAATTTTTTATTGGATAAAAATTTTACACGTAAATTTTTGTTTTATTTCTTACTTAACCTGGGCTACAGCCCACCCCAACATACACATAGCTCCGCCCTTGGTCATCTAAATTACATAAAACAAACTTGAATTTTTTAAAAGAATCGATGTAAAAGAAGTCTAAAGAACGACATCCTTTCTCGCGCGTGCCTAATGCCTTATCGGCCCCTCTGTCTGCTACTTTCGACTATACTCCTCGAGCTGGACTACAAAATTGTTAGATAATCCCCAGCAATAGACACCATTTAGCTATGGAAAAGTTTTGCATTACGGTCTGAAATGTTCATCCAGTAGTCTTGGTCTTTAGTTCTTGAAAGGCCCTTAAGTCATGGTGATCAGGCTTCATTTTCTTATGCCGGGTCAAAAACTAGTTGTGTAAAAATGAGGCATCATGTTAGTGACATATTGTAGGTTGAAATGGAACCAATATTTCTAATATGCTTGTGCAAGGGGAAAGTATATTCAAATGCAGAATTCTTGAGAGAAAATTATGTTATGGTAACCATGAAGTAGAGAATAATAAACCAAAAAGCAATAAAAATAAGGATATAAAGATTTACGTGGTTATGTTCCAGCAAAAAGCAAAAACTGTTGGAAATTTCACGTAATTTCGGATGACAAGGCAACCAAACGGTCCACTCCGGGTTCGATGAAATCTAGACATAGTGTTTCAATTTCCAGCAGTTTTGAGTGGTCAATACCCCTCATGAATTGAGGTTAATGGCCTTATTCAAATTCTGCATTTGTTTCAGGAGTTACAATATTGAAGTTGGGAGTTTCTTCTTGGAATTCAAATTCGTATTTGATTGGGGAGGCTCCCCATTAATCATGTATTGAAGGAGGAGGCTCCACTTTCACCTATATAAAGGCAGCATTGGGCCATTGTTTCTGTAAAGATCCAAATTTTTATTTTATTATTTTTGTGTTATGTACTTAATTTATATAAATTATTTATAGTAACATATAGTAAATTATTTTGTGTTACATGTGTTTATTATATATACACATATATACTTCCATGTAGTAAAATTCTATAAATGGTTTTTCCATATATTCACGTATATTTCCTAGGCTAGTTTGGTAACCAAATCAATAAAGAACAAATATGGTAGCAAGAAACCCTTTTACATATCCCACCGATTGGGTTTTCTTCCAATTACCTTTTAGTAATTAAAATCTCCATTTGCTATCCATAACTTTTGATCTATATTCTTCCTTCCTTTCTTATTCCTTTGTCCCCTATAAGCTAAACCCACTGCAGTACTTCATTTCCCCACTTTGATACCCAGTTTCTTCCCCATTATCGGCTTAAGCTTCTTGTCAAATCATTGTTGTTGGTTCGTCTCCTCTCGGGCGGTAAAAATTTTGTCTTTTCGATTACCGTTTAATCTTTATATTTCCCCACACAAATAATATCTTTCTCTTCACAGAATTACTTTCCGAGAGCTCAACCGTTCCACAACCTTAAATCATCTTACGTTCGTAGCGCATGCGCTATTAACTTCGGACGAAGGGTAGGACTTTAAAACCTTTTACTTAGGTTTACTGCTTACGTGTTTATTTATGTTTTTATAAAAAATTTGTAAGGATATGAATGTGATGGAGAATCAGTAAATATGTTGGGAGTCGAATCGTTAAGGTAACGAAGGCGAAAACGAGATCGAAATAGCGAAAAACACATTTTGGGCAGACTACATTCTGTTGGGAAGTTTTGGATCCTTTCCAGGCCTATTCAGAGAAAACATATAACAGAAGAGTTGTAGATCTCGAAAAGCTAAGCAACTTTCATATAGAACTCGTTTTAATCCGAGATTCGTTGGATTTACTATGATTTTTCAAAGTTACCTGTTCAGTGCAGTTTCGGAACAGATTCACTGTCCAGCATAAAAAATCCATTTTTACCTCATTTAAAGTTAAAACTAGACTTCGAGTGAAACATAAAGTTCGTTCCAAATTTGATTATCTACTACCCTGTCAAATTTCGTGATTTATGGAGTTACTTTAATATTTTTAGTAAACTGAAATTATTAGGTCAATTTCTGCAGAAAATATGGATTCTTTGTATTGTGCGTTTCACTTTTGTTAAACTATTTGACTTATGTGATTATTAGGCCCATGTGATGCATTTGTTAAACTATTTGACTTATGTGATTATTAGGCCCATGTGATGCATAAACTTAAATTTTAGTATGTTGAATTTTATGTTGGAATCATGCGAGCAAGTGATAGAGAATGTAGCTATCAATGGAATTCGTGGGTTGGGCTGTTCTATCGGTATGGGTCTTGAGTCAAGTGCAATATATGCCCAAAGGTTTAAAGCCGTGAGGTGGGCTTGGTGTATGGGGGGAAAACCTAACGTACTGGGATATATATTGTGGATGAGAATCGATGCTGATTATCGGGGTGGTTGGTTGGAAATTGGAACCGTGGAATATGTTCAAGTATTGTGGTAATATCTTACGCATGAGTTGATGAGTAGTGATGACTCATTGGGAAAAATTGAGAAAGAGATTGCTAAAGCCTAGAAGATTAAACGGTGAAGAGTAACCGTTCTGTTTTGAGATTAATTGCTATGAATTTTATTATTTATTGCTCATTGAAATTATTGTGATATTAAATGTTGCATGAGTATACTTTTATAAAGGGATAGTTTTAGAAGTCCTATTGAGTGTAATTTTACCACTCACGGTGCTACCTTTTGTGGCCCTAACGTCCCCAACCCCAGGTACAGAAGGAGATAAGGAGCCAGCTGCTGATTTTGAAGCGATGGAGCAACAAGACGGATACAGAATGGGGGAGCCGTGACTCCACTAGTTAGTTAGTTAGTTAGATGGCTCTGCCTTTCTTTTCCAGTTGAACTTTAAACGAGCGGTTAAATTTTCAAACAATGATTTGAAGTTATTTTATTTCGGCTGTAATAAATTAGTTACATTTTAATTTACTGTTGGAGAATTTATACTTTGAGATTTAATAAAGTTTTTTATTTTTAGAATAAATAAATAAAATTATTTATTAACGTACCCAAGTTTCGGGGCGTTACAGTTTCAGCAACAGAAAATCATCCAACACTTCAAGTTCTGGAATTCGTTCTTTGTGAGAGAGAGGCATACGCAAGTCGGTTTGCCAAAGCAGTCGACAGTGGTGTTCTGTTGGCCTTGGTTCTAGCAGTTTTATCCTGGGACGGGGATGCCTACAACACCCACTATAGGCAGCGCATCTTTGTTAAGGAGACTGTGATTCACCGGACTTGGCTCTTCCAGTTTCAATCTATTGTTTGTATTACTTTCCGGTTTATGTTTTCGTTTCTGTAAAGTTTCTGCTTGTTGTATGTAAAGACCCGAAAATTTTAATTATTTTTCCAGAAATAAAGTTGGGGTAATGTGTGGAATGAAGTATAATGATAAAATTAGCTAAGTGATGAGAGGATACATGTGATGTGTAGTGTTGGGGTGG
>JAXBDA010007136.1:0-18537 GCA_036023075.1 Gaultheria prostrata
TTGAAGGTACCGTAACTTAGCTTTTTACTCCCCGTGGACGATCTCGGTCTTAACCGCTATTCTACGGAGTGGTAGTTAACTCTAAGTTTTATAAATTATATTTTTGGTACGATAAACGACATATCAATAGGCCATAACAATCGGAATAGGCAGCTTAGCATAAATTGTGCATATCAAGATTATTCAGTAGAAGAGCATAAATTGTGCATATCAAGATTATTCAAGATTATTCAGTAGACGAGCATAAATTTTGCATATCAAGATTATTCAGTAGAAGATTGGGTTGATACCAAAATCATGAACAGATGTAACTGGGTAGACTCTAACCATTGAGAATTTGAGACCACCTTCGGCGATTGAACAGTCACCGTTGAACAGTCAACGTCGTTTTCATAAGCCGGAGCCTCTCAGTTGCCGGCCGTTGTCGGAGGTGATTTGATCGGATGGGAAAGGTACTAAGTAAATGGGAGAGGGACAGAGTTTCACCGACGTCGTTTCCCTCAGAAACGCTATGTTGAAACTGGTTGGAGTACTATGGTTTTGATTCAGTATAGCGAAACTTATTTTCAGAAATATAAATTCATTAAGATCAAGTAATAAATTATTTTTAATTAAAATGAAATTTTTACATGATTTTTATTTTTATGCATTCTACAATATGAATGTCTTAGATCATTAAAATATATGTAAGATGGATAGAAATTGTGTTTAAAGTCCCAAGAGAGAAATTGATATGGAAAGGGATATAATTCAATGTATTCAAGTTCATTTAAAAAAATACAAATTCATTTAGATCAAGTATTATTCTATAATTTTTTTACGAGATTTTGGTATATCATATGTGTTATAATAATTTCTACAAAAAGAATGTCACGGATCATTATATAATGGTCGATATAGGTAGAAATCGTCATTGTAGCACACTAGCACGTGAGTTCTTAGAACTAAAATGTTACGTCGTCGTTTTTGGTGGCATGACATAGGTTCAACCTATGTCATGACATGGATTTTTTTCCCCCAAAAAAATTGAGAGAGGAAACGTCGAATAGTATAGTATTATTTTTCGAACAATGACCTCTTTCGCCACCGCCGTTTCTCTCGCTCTTGTAAGTCCCTGCTCTCTCTCTCTCTCTCTCTCTCTCTCTCTCTCTCTCTCTCTCTCTCTTCGTCGTATGTATTTGTATGTACAGTTATACATGTATGCATGTTGGTATGTATCACATTGTACTTGAATATGTATATGTCCCTCCCAAGGGCTATATAACAGGCAATAGCCAATTCCATGGCTTACCACTTTGATCCAATTTGGACGATTTTACCCCTGCAATTTCTTTCTTGCCTTCTCTGATTTTGGTAATTACAGGATTTCCCCATGGCTATTTTGGTCATTTGCTGGTTTTTGTACACAATTACAAAATTTCCCCTTTTGTTTTATATTTTTCGCTTGGACCCCTACTACTTTATTGTGTTTTGTCATTGTCAAACCCCCAGACTTTATTTTTCCCCTCTTTAGTCCCCAATTGTATTTGTAAATATCATTTCTAAACCTATTGAATTAAGTAAAAAAATACATAGCATGCACATCGTTAATTTTTATCAACGGGCAAACACTAACGGGCATTAATTTCGTGCAAAGCACGAGGCTTCATACCTAGTATACGTGTATGTAAGTATACTTGTATATATATATGTAAAATTCAGTGGTAATGGTTCATTAGAAACTTGAATTTATTGCTAATTAGTTGTAATTAGCTTATGGAATGCTAATTTAGTGCTAATACATAAACATTATCCTAATTAAGTGACAATAGATCAAGATGATACTTAATTTAGTTCTAATTGAATGTGCTCGAGATCGAGAAATGACCAAATATAAGCCAGGTTGTCAGACCCCAAGTCAATGCGAAAGCTCACACAAACCAATCTTTTCCAGATGTGGGGAGTCCACACAAAGAGCGACCAACATTCTCAACACGATGTAATGGGTCTAATTCTTCATTTTCTTGGGTGCAAATTTGTTCACCCTGAGGATTAGATCGTTTCCTTTTCATCTCCTTTGTATTATGAAACCAAAAAGCCTAAATCTCATTGGCGCGGGGATATATATCTAAATTGATAAATAAAAATTATCTCCATTTGGCAATGAGAATATAGCTAATGCCTCCTGCAACTTCATGAGATATTATATTTTCCTTTTATATCCCATGGAATATGCAAAGCCTTTGAGATAGGAGGATAAGATGGTTTTTGTGTTACTTCAGGAAAAAGGAAAAGTTAGCCACTTTTGCTCAATAATTAACAATAGGAACATAGGCTTCCCAAAAAAAATAATAATAAGGGTTCTGGAAAAAAGATTCTTCCATCCTTCTAGTAACAAAAAATGCTTGGGATTAAGGGAGGGGTAGAGGAGGTGTGTAGTTGAAGCACCTTTTAACATCTTCTCTACCATGTGTATAGTATTGGGGTCTACTATGCTAGTTGAGAATGGACACAGTAAATTCTAGTAAAATGATTTTGATAAACTTGTCTCATGTACCCTCATGACCTCGTCTAAGTAGAAGGCAGATCCACCATTGTCACCTTTTGTACTTCACGAAAAATTGCCATTGTCCATGTTTTCAGATCAGGTTCCATTTCAATTTGTAGTCCTTCAGATTTCTTTTGTATGTTCACGAACCACTGAGTTCTACGCATTGAAACA
Organism: Gaultheria prostrata; assembly: GCA_036023075.1. Lineage (NCBI taxonomy): Eukaryota > Viridiplantae > Streptophyta > Magnoliopsida > Ericales > Ericaceae > Gaultheria > Gaultheria prostrata. Next base: position 2,702 of record JAXBDA010007136.1, read on the forward strand.
ATCCACTGTTACACGGTCTTGGGTAGAACTCAACCCCGGAAGCTCACTCGTAAAGTGAGGGTGCCCTCACGCTTATATATTTCATATTACTTTGGCACCCAGGCGATGTGGGACTACGCTTCACACCCTCCCTCACGCGCAGCGTGCTCACTTGGCAACACCTGCCGCATGCAGGTGAGAGACACGCACCCTAACCATCTTTGGTACTCTGTTCTAATACCATGTTACACGGGTCTTGGGTAGAACTCAACCCCAAAAGCTAGTTCGTGAAGTGAGCGTGCCCTCACGCTTATATATTTCATATTACTTTGGTACCCAAGCGATGTGGGACTTCGCTTCACAGCCACTGCCTTCCACTGATGAGTACCGGTTTTTTCAATTTTGGTTGCTACCATCATCGTGAAATCTGTCTACACTGAAGATTTCAATGAGATGAGAATTGGGTTTTGTGGAAGGAAGTCAGCTGGATGCATAGGAGTATAGATTGGTGGGGGGTTCAGAGAGAGAGAGAAGTCTTGTGAAGCGGTGACATTAGGGCCACCCTTTTGGATCAGTTCAGGCAAAATGGAAAGCTAGCCACTTGTTATTAATAATACACAGTAGGAACGTAGGCTTCAACAAAAGAATCTAGAGACATGATTTCTGAAGCACCTTCACCTTGGAATCTTTTCTGCCAAGTGTGAAGAAGTTGGGGTCGACTATGCTAATCGAGAGTGGATACAATAAGATCTAGTAAAATGATTTTTATCGCTAGATGTGTATTCACGCTGAAATTTCACTTGTATAGCGTGATACAAAAGGCCGAGTGAAATATTTGCTATATTTGCTATCATGTTTGGCAAATTGACATATGAAATGGTGCTTTACCTAGGCATTTGTAGTGTTTTTCCTAGTCATGTTTTGAAATTGTAAATCAACCATTTCCTCTTTTCAATTGAACAAACCTCTAGTATTAGTTATGGAGCACTTATGCAAGCTATGTATTGATCATGGGCTTGTCAGTCCTTTTATTTGATGCAGTTAGTGATCCTTTATCTGTTTTTTCTTCTGATAAGCTGTTATGGTGTTCTAGTTGTTCTTCAAGATTCAAATCCGGATTTAATCAGCAACTTAAGCAGAAATATTATTACACCAGAGAGTAAGAAGACACAAAATGACTAGAAAGAAAGGCACACTACATAGTTTCAGGATGTTCTTTTGACATCCTGATCAGCTATGTGGTACATACGAGCATTTTGTAACTAGTATAAAACAGCTGCAACACGAAAAGGACTTCACTATTCCCCCATCTTTCCTTTTATCTCTCTTTTCAAGACTTAGGAAAGACTAGGAGACTCATGTTGCTTCTTGACATTACCATGCCAATGAAGCAAATTAATATTGTTTCCCATAAATACCAAACTTATGATGCTTTGTTTCTGTAGTCACCATTGCTTCATATTTTTGGACTCCTCTGTACCGATAAGTAATAGGATCTTCGATCGGATGAGCCACAGGCCTCAAAAAAGGATTTGGGCGTCGATGTTGAACTTCTTGATGAAGTGGCGGCGGAGGTGGCGGTTTCTTCTTATTCCGTCCATAGTATTCATCCAAAATAGAAAAGCCCTCCATTCCAATCTTAACAAGATCTGCTTGACGTGCCATGAAAATGGTACACTTCACAAACCTAACACTTGAACCTGGTTTATGTTTTGATACAAAAGTAAGAACCTATAAGCCCTTTATATAGAGATCAAAAAAATACTCTCTTTCCTCTTCTTGTGGACTCTCATCATAGCTGAAGGGGCAATAGGGGGCCATAAAGGCCACTACAGGACATTTGTTCTTATCAGGACAATAACATCATCTGCTGACTGTGAATTTATCTTTGTGTATCGTATTGTATCTTCTATTTTAGGTATAAATTCTTCCAAGGTTTTCTAGGTTTTTCCTATTTAGACGTGTTAAGCCTTGTGACAATTATCATTAGTAATACAGTTTTCAGTCTCTCTATTCTGCACATTACACTGACAACAGCACATTCTAATCATTAATTTGTAATTAACAAAGATCTAGATCAACTAGAATAAAATGTAAAGTGAACGTTATGTATTTATGGATAAACATATTTTGGCTGTTGTGTTCTTATACGGGATTAGACGCGTGAACCAATATGCTTTGAAGTCAGATAATTCCGTTTGACTGCTTTAGATAAATTTGTGGGATCTAATTTCTTTTCAGTAACCTATCCAGAACAAGAGTCGGTTAAAGAACCATCTTCTGTTTGAAGCTGTTGAGGCCCACAAAGGAACTGCCTCGTTAATTGTTGGGACCTGAAAGCTCCAGTTGTGGCTCTACGGGAATAATCATTCAAAAGCAGTGATATGAAAGATGAAGATGCTACTTTTGTGGGAATGACTTCAATCTTGCTCCGGATGCCATTTGACTGCAATGGAGACCTTATCTCTGAACTTAATTATGAAGACTGTGAGTAAGTTTCTAGCATGTTTGTCTCTTAAGTGACTAACCAGTCTCTCTCATTTCTCTTGGAGACAAGCCATGTTCTTCCTTGGAATGTAGAACAATGTTTTGAATCTTGTACAAACATGGAGTTTTCAGAGGAAAATGTCCCCCGTGGTTAATGGAATATAAGAACGATCTCAGGTGGGAGGATAAGATCGTTTCCTTCTCGTCTCTGTTGTATTATGAAACCAAAAAGCCTAAGTTATCATTGGTGTGGGGAATACATCTAAACTGATAAAGAAAAAGAGAATATAACTAATGCCTTCTACAACTACATGAGATATTATATTGTCCTTTTATATCCCATGGAATATGCACAAGGCCTTTGAGATAGGAGGATAAGATGCCTTTAGGGTAAGTTCAGGAACAATGAAAAGTTAGCCACTTTTGCTTAATAATTAACACTAGGAACATAGGCTTCCACAAAAAAATAAATAAATAAATAAAGAATAAAAAAAAAAAAGAAGAAGAAGAAAAAGAAGAGAGAGAGAGAGAGAGAGAGAGAGAGAGAGAGAGAGAGAGAGACTGTGAAAAGAAGAAGATACTGCGATCCTTCTAGTAGCAAAAAATGTTTGCAATTAAGGGAGAGGTAAAGAAGGTACGTAGTTGAAGCAACTTAACCTTAACATCTTCTCTACCATGTGTAAAGTAGTCGAGGTTGACTAGGCTAATCAAGAATGGACACAGTAGGTTCTAGTAAAATTATTTTTGTCACCGGATGTGTACTCTCCCTAAAAATGTCATGTGTATATATATGACCCACGTATAGTGGGACACACCATCACACATAGAGAGCTGCATGGGAGGTGAGAAGGTCAGTGAAATTTTTGATATACCCTCTAACATGTTTGGCTAGTCGATGTATCAAATGTGGTATTACCCAGCTTTTGTAGTGTTTAATGCACTTTCAAGTTGCAACAACATTATACTAGTCGTGTATCAAATTGTAAAGTCGCCATTTCCAAGGAAGTTAGTAAGAAATTTAGTTGGATGCGAGGGCGCGACATCTCTTTTCATGTACAATGCTGTTTTCTGGTATTATTTTCTCAAACCGTGTCCTTTTGTTCCTGCAGTCCACTTCTCTCTGGCATCTTACGGCGGAAAGAAGAAGCATCCACAGGAATGAATGGAAAGATTGGAGTAGTATCTTCATTAGCCGGAAGGAATTAGTCTAACTAGCATCATTTGAAGAATGAACAAGAAAAGGGTTAGTGTTTAGGTAGGATAGATGGATGCAGTCCAATGGCTAAAGATCTGCCAGCTTCAGCCGAACAACCGTAGGGGCTTCCAGCAGTGAAAGCCAAACTAACCAGTTGGTCGCCCAAAACCTGGAGCTGACATTGAAATCGGAAAAAAACATCGGATCCCGATTATCCAAAAAAACACAGACTGAAGTTTGGACAACCTTAGCCCGAGTGGACAGGATTGGAATCAATTTGACGTTCCAGGAAGTCGGTTCACGAGGAAAGAAGTCCTGTCTGTCCTGACTTAACCAACCTTAACAAATGCTTTTAACAAGCTTAGGCATTGCTTAAAGGGAAAGACAGAAGGAACTATTCCTTCACATCCAATGACTCGGGGAATTGCTGAGATATATGGGCTCATCAGTCCTTTTAATTTTTGTAGTTTAGCGATCCTCTTAGTATTTTTTGAGTGAATTAGTTTTGCGATCCTTTATCTGTTCTTCTTGTGATAAACTTGTGAATGATGTTCTATTGTCCTTTTGAGATTCAAACGAGCTGATTCTTCCTTACATAACAGAATTTGTGTCCAATTTGTCTCCTACATCACTAGGAAATACTACGTAACAATTCAACCAATTGAGGGTTTCTCGCATTTTGTTGTTCTGCATACTCCAGAAAACACCAAACTGGTCTAAAAATTTGTTTTTGCGTGCATCTTTGTGCGAGAGATCACAAAAGGGCAGAAATATTATCACAGAAGGGCAGAAATATTATCATAGAAAAGCAGAAATATTATCATAGAAGAGCAGAAATATTATTGCAACAGAGAGCAAGACGCAAAGTGACCAGGGGGAAAAGTACCCTACCTAGTTTCAGGATGTTCTTTGACATACTGATTGTCTATGTGGTACACAGAAACATTTTGTAGCTAGTATAAAACAGCTAGAACACCAAAAGTACTTCAATATTCCCCCATCTTTCCTTTCATTATTTTGTTTTTCAAAACTTCGGAAAGACTAGGAGATTCATGTTGCTTCCTAACGGTATAAGTATTAGCTCACTGGAGAAAATTAGTATTGTTTCTCCAAAACAACTAAGTTATGGAGATTTGTTTCTATAATAGTTACTGATTCATAACTTTGGGCTCCTCTGTAGTGACAAATAACAGGATCGTCGATCATAGGAACCACAGGCCTAAGAAATGGAGTTGAGCGTCGACGTTAAACTTCCTGATGAGGTGGCAGTGGAATGGCTTCTTCTTGTTCTGTCTGGAGTATTCCTCCAAAACAGATAGCCGATGTATGTGGTAGCTAGATCCAGTGCAGAGGCTGAGTACAGAGCTATGGCTCATGGTGTTTGTGAACTTTTATGGCTCCAAACCTTATTGCGTGATTTGGGATTCCCATATCGTGGTCCTATGAAGCTCTGATACCATGAACAAATGTAGAGAGATGACTGAAAATATGAGAGATTAGGGTTTCCCTTTCTCATACATGTGTATATATATAGACATAGGTACAATGACTAAACTACCCCTAGGAACAATACACATAACAGATACACTCTAATTTAACATTTAGATAAACTTGTCTCATGTAATTTCTTTTGAGTAACTTAACCAGAGTGGAAGTCGGTTGAATTGAAATTCTCGTATTACCAAAAAGAAAAAGAAAGTCGGTTGAAACGCAGCTTCTGTTTGAAGCTATTGAGGACCGACACGAACCACCTATGTGTCAGTTTCCACAAAGGTGACGAGTTCTTTCAACACATGATTCTTTGCTTTCGGCTTATTATCAGGAACCGTATCAATTGCTTGTATGGAGGAGAGCAAGGGGCAGTTTTGTCTCTCAACCACATGGTTCGCATGGGACTTATTCCTTAATGGGGCCTGAATGCTCCAAGTGTGGCTCAACTGGAATAAATCATGCAAAAGCAGTGATATGAAAGATTAAGATCTTGAGTTTGTAAGAATAATTTGAATCTTAATCCTCAAGTCATTTGTCTACAATGATGGCCTTATCTTTGAACTTGATTATGAAAATTGTGAGTAAGTTTCAAATATGTTGTCACTATGGTGATAAACCAGTCTCTGTCCCTAAGAAGCACCAAATACGGACACAGTACACGACATGACACGGACACGTTGATTCATCAAAAATTTGCATATGGACATTCTTCAAAAATCTTGCAAAATCAGTATTACAGAAACACTTTTCAGAGACTGTTTTGGATAAAATAAACACTCCTTGTCTTCAATGTTTATTCATGTTTGTAGCAGATATATGGTTTTCAAGAATTTGGAGAACAGAAAAACAAAAACAGATCGTTTCGCACTAAATTCCCTCAAGTGAAACCATCAACCAGTTAATCAAAGTTGTTTTCATAGTAATTTAGATTCGCAACCTGGACAACAAAGCAAATCAAGGAAATAGAATCTCGTACTCTTCTGGTATGACAGTGCTCTGGGATTGACACTGATGGACACAATGTTTCTTTTCATGTTCAGGTATCAGTAACCTGAATTTCAGAAGAAACAAAAGGTATAGCCAATCCATATATATATGGCTGTGGCCTGCTTGGTTTCTATGATCATTTTATGGACAATATGGGTTGCCTTTTGATTTTGCAATCTTTAGTGATCTTTATAAAATCATTCTAAACTTGCAGACGGTGTTTTATGTTTTCCTTTCAAGGTTCAAAACAAGCTTTTTCAGTCATCTTAGGACTTTTTCACATTTTGGTTTCATACCAGTCATATATGTCTAGTCCACACACACACACACACATAAACACAGAGATTACAATAGCTGACAACTATTATTACAACAGAGAACAAGAGGACACAAAGGTGACCAGAAATCAGGTACACTCCATAACAATAGCTGACAACTATTATTACAACAGAGAACAAGAGGACACAAAGGTGACCAGAAATCAGGTACACTCCATAGTTTCAGGTTGTTATTTTGACATACTGATCTCTATGTGCCTACGCAGGGACCTTTTTTTACTACTTGCTACTAGTATTAACAGCCACAACACATAAGTTCTTACACATACGAAAGGAGAACAATGATCTCCTACTTTGAGGTATCATTGTTTCTCCCTATAATAATACCTCAAAGCATCAAGTTTTACTTCCTAAAAATCGGAATCCTTTGTTTCTTTGTTTCTGTTATGACTACAGCATCATCGATTTGGGCTCCTCTGTTGCGATAATTAACAGGCCCTCTATTTCCGAGCGGATTAACCATTGGCCTCGTCACTGCATTTGCTCGTCCATAATGTTGAACTTCCTGACCAGCAGGCGGCGACGTTTGCTGCTGCTTCTTGTTTTGCCCAAAGTGTGCCTCCAAAATAGCAAATCCTTCCATTCCAATCTTTACGAGGTCTGCTTGACGTGCCATTGAATTTTTGCAGTGCACAAACTTTGGAAAACACTTGAAAACTGTTGTGCTTTGAAGTGAAGGTAACAACCTAAAAGACATTTTTATAGACCTCAAAAACTCTTTAGCCTTCTTTTGTTGTTGATTCTCGCCAGAGTTGTAGAAAGGAAGGCATATGTGTTAGCCCAAAGGATTTTTAAAATACCTCATTGATTTTGATGATAACAAAACTGATTTTATTAAATGAAAAATATAATTAAATTATGATATTTGATACTCATTAGATTAATTGTTTATTTTGTAGGATTTGGTTGAGGTACACAAAGAGAGATGCTACACCAAATTCCTATCTCCAATAGCCAAGATTTAAATTTTAAAGAGGAAGATTAAGGACAAATCTTCTCCTAATTTTTAATTGGCTACAAGATTGAATGGAAAAAGGAAACAATTCCCATGGCAGGAATCATGGGTGCATGATTAAGTTCAACGGAAAAATGGAGATTACATCATATCCTATTGGCTTGCAACAAAGGAATGGAATGCTATCTTTTAATTGCTTCAATCAAGGCAATTGGAGAATCAAGATTCAAGGGATTTGGTTAACGGCAGTTGCAGCAAATTAAAAGGCATTTACTGCCTTAATATATGCCTTTATGACCAACGGCTAGTGGAGCAAAGGAATGAATTTGTAATGGGTTATTTTCGGTTCAATTAAGGCCTTAATCCCATGCCTTATTTCCATGCATGTGCTTCCAACGGCCATATGAAAAGAATATATATACAAGGCACGGAAGAAAAAGAAAGATTACAAGAGAAGAGCTTCACCGAAATATTCTTAGGCATCAGTGATTAATCCCTTAATACTCCATTATTCATCTTGACATCTATACACTTGTGTGAGGGTTCTTGTTTTGATCTTCATTGTAAAAGAGATTGTACACCCTTGTTTATATCCTTATGAGAGATTATTTTTGTGAGTGATTTTGGAGATAAAATCAATTGAGAGTTAGGTGTTACTAGCACCAGAGTCAAAATTAGTTGGGTTAGGTGTAACTAACACCGAAGTCAAAAATAATTGGAGCGATTGGCGATATTGCTCGTTGTAAAGGTTTCTCTAGCACCCGCGAAGCTAGAAGGTGTTACTATTGAAGATAGTGCAGCAAATCCCGAGTTGGACACTTGGGGAGTGGAAATGCCTAGAGAAAGCACCATTTCATATGTCAATTCGCGGGGAAACATGATTGCAGGCATATCAAATTTTTCACTTTTTTCACCTCCAATGCGGCTCTCCTTGGGTCATTTCATGTCCCACATACGTGGGTCCTATAGATACCCATGCAATTTCAGCGTGAATACACATCCATCGACAAAATCACTTTACTAGATTTTATTGTGTCCATTCTCGATTAGCATAGTCGACCCCAACTTCTATACACTAGGTAGAAAAGATGCAAAGTTGAAGGTGCTTCAGAAGTCATTTCACCAGATTCTTTTAATGAAGCCTAGGTTGCTTTTGTATTATCAATCACAAGTGGCTAGCCTTCCATTTTACCTGAACAGATCCAAAAATCTATCTTATCGTCCAATCTTGCAAAGACCTTGCATATACCATTAGATATAGAAGAACACTTGTACTTTCTTATAAATGAAGCTTCAATATTCTAAAAGATTTTGAGGTATTCATTAGCTTTATTCTCATCGCCACATGGTATGTCTTCTCATAACCAGAAAGAAAGAAGTAATTTATACCCCAATACTAGTGCAATTTTGGCCATTTTGGTTCATGATACAACAAAGAGAGAAGCTATTGAAAAGTTTCAGTTTTGCACTTGATGAACTCTTTCCCCTAGCCAAGGGCTTGTAGCCTAACGGTTATTTCCTGGTTCTCCCACAAGCGAGACCAAGGTTCGAGCCTCGGCAGAGGCATTTGGGGTTTAGGACTATGGATAGCTTCTAGACCCCCTCTGGACTAACTCACTAATTCCCCCTCTACCCCCCCCGATGTATATCGAATGGCAAAAAAGAACTCTTTCCCCTGACAACATTTTACAACTTTGTTGTTGTAAATATGGACCATTAGGAAGCCAGTAAATCTTTAAACATTAAATTGCCCCCAGTCAGAAGTACGAAACCTTAAGATGCCAAAAATTGAATCTGGAGGAACCTCTGTCACAGCATAATATGGAAATTTGAAGCCTCTCAATTGGTTTCTTTCACAACTAAATATAAAACTTTGATTGTCAAACGAGGTATGTAATATGAATGAAAAGGTACGAGATTTCTATGCAGATGGTGCAGACATTTGTGGACATTCCATCTCAAGCCGGAACACTCGCTATGGTACCTTAAAATTTCCAAAAAAAAAGAAAAAAAGAAAAACCTAGACTGCATTCCCTTCTGAAATCAAACATAGTACGAAAGAAAGAACAATTACAGGGAAAAAAAATACAATTCGATAAAATGAGATACAAAGAAACGTGTGGATTGTCAAAATAGAAATTTCGATCAAAAGGGCGCTAAATTATTCAGAGCCTACACATCTCAAGCCAGAACACTTGCGCTTAAAAATTTTAAGATACTAGAAAACAAGAAAAAACCTCTCTTTTATGCAATGAAATCAATCTATCAGACGTTAACCTGAGTTCCTTGGTAAGGTATTCCAACAGTCAATGGCTTAAGATCTAACAGTGGAACTTTCAAAGAACCCTTCTACTTTAGTTAGTGTATTCTCTGATCCCACAAGATAATGTGAAGGGAATCATACCACTAGGAGGGTGAAGTAGAAGCCTTAAAGAAATTCCCAGGTATTTCTTAGTTTTTTAATTACTTTGCATAGCCTTTTGTAGCAAAGCACAGAAAAGAATTGCTCTTTTTACTTGTTAATTCTCTTAACTACTTTTGACTCCAGTTTTGCTCAAATAGCACCTCAGACTGATTATAATAACCTTGTTAAGGTTGGATTGGAAGGCTTTGCGATGATGGATGATTGCTTCGGTCCAAAGGGACATAAAAAGCAGCAGCAGAAGTATCTGCAAAAACAAGAGCCCCAAACGAAACAACAAGTTGTTCCAATGAAACAAGGGGTTACTGATTCATATGAGGCAAAAAACCAGTCGGGGGGGATGCTTGTTGTGGATTATAGCAAGAAGAAACCACTTCGCGTGGTTTATTAATAAGGCTGTGTTAGTGCACGTTGATATGTATGCATTGTTAATCGTCTATTCTTGTTGTAGTAGTAGAAGTGCTAAAGGTTGTGGTAAGTAGTAGTAGAAGTACTGAACTAGTGTTTACCAGCCCTTTAGTTTGTAGGGCTTTCTGTTGCTGTAAAATTTATGTGGCTGTGGTAAAAATAAGGAAATATAGAAAGGGCTTGGCATCTCACTCTTTGTGGAGGTTTCACATCACATTAGTCATTCCATCAAATAAAAGGTGCAGGCCCACTTAAGAATACATGGGGTACTTTATGATTTGAAAATAGGGTTATATTACAATGTAAACGATTGGATATATAAGAAGAATAAAACAGGATTCTCTCTCTGTCTCTCTCTCTCTCTCTCTCTCTCTCACACACACACACACACACACACACGGCTTCAACAGCTGGTTAAGTGGATGTCCAATTGAAAGCTGAAAGCATGTAAACTGCCTAAAAACACTTTAAAACTTCCAAAGGATATTACTAAGATGCAACTCCAAAGGGGTTGGCTTAGTGGTCAAGACATGGATTTAGGGGTTTACTCACTGCTAAGGTCTCACGTTCGAAACTCTTTTCTTTTATTTTTTTGGGTAACTAGACGGATATTAGAAAGCTCAAACAAAGGATACCCTTAAGAGCTACAAAACGCAAACGCATAAGCCTATACAGAGAGAAACATAAAACGGCTAGAATATACAAGGAGGAAGAAGATAAAGGAATAATCCTTATATTCCTGCATTGGGAGGCCTCGGTCTGGACTTCATACGTGATCTGATCAACAACAGCTGAGGGGAGCTTTTGGATGCCTTTAAAGACTCTACCATTTCTTTCCAACTGTTAGCTGCTATCAACACATTTTGGGTCAGTCTATACAGAACTTTGCTCCTACTTTAATTGGGCTCCCAGCAAGCGGACGGTGGGACTAGGCCCTCAGGATTAGTCGAGGCGCGCTTAAGCTGGCCCGAGCACATGAGTTATAAAATATATATATATATATATATATATATTATGATGCTCAACATGCATGCCTTTATAATCCAACAAACTGCTCTATGAAAAGTGATGAACACAAATTCCAACATTCGTCAAGTTCCGAGGAAAATTTTTATTCCGTTCCAACATCCGTCTCTAATAGCACATGAAACAAACTTCTACTATTTCTTTGTGAATACCAGAGATACATTATATACTTTCAGCTACCTCGAGTAAACCGTAGCTATGCCTGTAATTGATTTTCTTTCATAGCCGAAAGGGTTTCTTCTTCTGCTTTAGCATATCCAGAGGATGAAAAGCCTGTAATGAACAAATGTCAAGAAAGTGTAATGATTATCTGAAAACATCATAAAAGAAAACACTTGGAGTACCAATAGAAACGAAAAGCTGCTAAAGACAAACATGCCTGCCCAAAAACTATACGGGGGTTTCCGAGGGACTAGTAGCCTACAATTGAAATTTAAAGCCTTAAGATGCCAAAACTTGAATATGGAAATATATGAAACCTTAAGATGCCAAAACTTGAATCTGGAGGAACCTCTGTCACAGGCTAACAGCATAATATGGGAATTTGAGACCTCTCAATTGGTTTGTTCCACAGCTAAATATAAGACTTCAATTGTCAAACAAGGTGTGTAATATGCAAGAAAAGGTACACGATTTCTATATGGAACGGTGCAGCCATTTGTTGACATTCCATCTCAAGCCGGAAAACTCCCCGTGGTGGCTTAAAATTTAAAAATTGCTAGAAAGACAAAAAAAAAAACCTAGGCTTCTTCCCTTCTGACATCAAACATAGTATTAAAAGAGCGTGTGGATTATCAATGGAATTTTCAACCAAAAGGGCGTGCAACTTTTCAGGGCCTACACATTTCAAGCCAGAACACTCGCTACTGAGGCTCAAATTTTTTTACAACGCTATGGAAAAAGAAAAAACTTCTCTGTTACGCGATCAAATCAATCTAGAAAAAGTTAAGAATTCCAACACTCAATGGCTTACGAACTAAGAGTGGAACTTTCAAAGATCCCTTAAACTTTAGTCAGTGTATTCTCTGATCCCACAAAAAAATGTGGAAGGAATCCTACCACACAAGGTGGGGAAGTTAAAGCCTTAAAGAAAAACCCAGATTTTTCTTTCTTTGTTAATTAGTTTCCTTCTCTTTAAGTATTATTCTTTTTTTCCCCTTTTTTGAACAAGTTCTCTATAAATAGATGCTTTACTAGCTTTAGGTAGCAAAACAAAGAGAAAAAAATATTCTCATTAGTTGGTTTTCCTCTAACTTTTTTGTGCAGTTTTGCTCAAATGGCACCTCAAGCTGATCATAACCACCTTGTCAAGGTCGGGCGTGAAGGGTTTGAGATGGTGGACGAAAGCCTCGGTCGAAAGAGATGTCAGAATTATACTGATCAAAAGCAGCAGCAGCAGAAGTATCAGCAAAAACAAGAGCCCCGAATGAAACAACATATGGATTGTTATGAGGCAGCTCAACAGTTTGGGGGTGTGGTGGTTGTGGATTATAGTAAGAGAAAACCTCTTCGCGTGGTTTATTAGTCAGTCGATGCGATAAAAGAGAAACTTTTGTAAGATTTTGGGCACATAAATATGTATGCACGGTTAAATGTCTAGTCTATTATGGTAGTAGTAGTAGTAGTAGTAGTAGTAGTAGTAGTAGTAGTAGTAGTACAGAAGGTCCTAAGGTAGTGTTTACCAGCCCTTTAGTTTGCAGGGCTTTCGGTTGCTGTAAATTTCATGTGGCTGTGGTAAGTGAAGCATATCTATCTTCTAGTATCCTTTAATTATGTATTCTCCATGATCTCGATCTCTCTCGCGCGCTTGCACATACTTGTGGTTTCGACAACTGGTTCAGTGGATGCCCTATTGAAACCTAAAAGCATGTAACTGCCTAAAAACCCAATTCAGAACTTTCAAAGGATATTATGATGCTCAACATGCACACCTTTATAATCCAACAAAAGAGGGACAGAATCAAAGATTTTATTTTCGGAGGGGCCAAATCTTGTAGAAGAAAAATCTTCAACTCACTATATAGTGTAAAATTCAATGATTTGCTTTGATTGAAAAAATTAATCAACGCGTATTTGGTGTCTTCGAAGTCCAAAAAAGAACTTTATAGGGGGAGAGAGAGAGTTCAAATCAAATGAGAGTACGGAAAAGACTTCTTAAATTTTCGGTGACATGAGATAGTCTCAAAAGGTAAACAATTTAGTTTATTTGTCTACCACTCTCAAAATATACCTGGTGTAATAGCAAAAAGTGGGTGGGGCCAGGGGTACCCGGGGATCTTGTAGTGCACATTTAGATCCTCCATCTTAACAATCGATGGTTCAGATTCGCAGATGAACTCTTAGTTGTAATAGCAAACTATTAGTGGTAATAGCTAACAAACATATCTAAACCATTGATTGCCAACATAGACGGTCTAGGGTGCATTACAATGTGCACTACAAGATTCCCGAATCCGGGCTAGGGTCCCCCTCAGCTCTTGAATGGATCCGCCATATTCGAAGAGGTGAACACAAATTCGAACATTCGGTCAAGTCCACATGCAAAATTTGAATTTGAAAAGGCACGCACCCATACATGGTTTCACAATAACTATGTTGAACCTAGCATAGGTATGAACTTCTCAAAATATGACACGGCTAAGGAAGTTTGGGACTACGTAAAGAGGATATATCTTGAGTCCAACTTCACAAAGCAATATGAGCTCGAGGGTTCTATTCAACGTGCTACATAGAGTGATAAATCTATTCAAGAATCTTACAATGAATGATGCCCAAAAAAGAGAGATATACACATATATTCACAGTTCCAACATCCGTCACTAATAGCACATGAAACAAACTTCTACTATTTCTTTGTGAATATTATATACTTTCAGCTACTTCGAGTAAACCATAGCTATGCCTGTAATTGATATTCTTTCGTAGCCGAAAGCATTTCTTCTTCCAGCTTTAACATATCCAGAGAATGAAAAGCTTGTAAGGAACACTGTCAAGAAAGTGTAACAGTTATCCGAAAACATCATAAAAGAAAACACTCGGCTTACCAATAGAAACAAAAAGCTGTTAAAGACAAACATGCCTGCCCAAAAACTACACTGTGGTTTCAGAGGAACTAGAAACCTACTATTGAAATTTAAAGCCTTAAGATGCCAAAACTTGAAGAAGGAAATATATGAAACCTTAAGATGCCAAAACTTGAATCTGGAGGAAACCTCTGTCGCAGACTCACGGCATAATATGGAAATCTGAAGCCTCTCAATTGGTTTGTTTCAGTGCTAAATATAAGACTTCAACTGTCAAGCAAGGTGCGTAACATGTAAGAAAAGGTACAAGATTTCTATACAGAATGGTGCAGCCATTTGTTGACATTCCATCTCAAGCCGGAAAACTCCCTGCGGTGGCTTAAAATTTAAAAATTGCTTGAAAGACAAAAAAAAAAAACCTAGACTTCATTCCCTTCTGACATCAAACATAGTACGAAAGAAATACAACAATTACAGGAAAAAAAATTACTACAATTCAATAGAATGAGATACGAAAAAACAAGAACGTTTGGATTGTCAATGGAATTTTCAATCAAAAGGGCGCGCACTTTTCAGGGCCTACACATTTCAAGCCAGAACACTCACTACTGTGGCTCAAAAAATTTCAAAACGCTACGGAAAAAGAAAAAACTTCTCTATTACGCGATCAAATCAATCTAGAAAAAGTAAAGTATACAAACAGTCAATGGCTTAAGAGCTAAGAGTGGAACTTTCAAAGATCCCTTCACATTAATCAGTGTACTCTCCGATCCCACAAAAAAATGTGGAAGGAATCCTACCACAAGGTGGGGAAGTTAAAGCCTCGAAGAAATTCCCAGATACTATTTCTTTGTTTGTTAACTAGTTTCCTTCTTTTTAACTCTTATTCTTTTTCCCCCTTTTTGAACAAGTTCTCTATAAATAGATACTTTACATACCCTATGGTAGCAAACAAAGAGAAAAAAAAATCTAATTAGTTGGCTTTCCTCTTAACTTTTTTGTGCAGTTTTGCTCAGATGGCACCTCAAGCTGATTATAACCACCTTGTCAAGGTCGCGCATGAAGGGTTTGAGATGGTGGATGAAAGGTTCGGTCGAAAGGGATATCAGGATTATATTGATCAAAAGCAGCAGCAGCAGAAGTATCAGCAAAAACAAGGGCCGGAAATGAAACAACGGGTTATGGATTGTTATGAGGCAGCACAACTGTATGGAGGGGTGCTGGTTGTGGATCACAGTAAGAGAAAGAGAAACCCCCCTCTTCACGTGGTTGTTTATTATAATCAGTCCAAGTGATAAAAAGAAAAACTTCTGCTAGATTTTGGGCACATAAATATGTATGCGTGCAGTAGTAGTAGTAGTAGTAGTAGTAGTACAAAAGGTCCTAAGGTAGTGTTTATGATAAGCCCCAAATGTTGTATATATTCGGGCTTATCTCGCTCGTTAAGATCACACACACGTGCATTTTGTGCCTTTAAATGATTGATTTTGCGCGAGTTGTGTTTTTGATGAGTTTCAGAAAATTG
>JAXBDA010007137.1:0-18533 GCA_036023075.1 Gaultheria prostrata
TTTTACTCCTACTTCCCCAAAAAAAACACTACTTTAACTAAAGAGAGAGAGAAAAAAAAAAAATTATTAAAATAATCCTTAACCAGTGAACAGTGACTCTACCCAAATACCGGGTTACTGTAGCAAAATTACAATTTGCAAAAAAATTGTTGAGGCTGATTTTGGGATCCTTTTTCCCTTTTGGCTCAACAAAATACCAATCAGGGGTATTTGCCTCCCCTGATGAGGATGCTCTTAAATACTCTTTCGCTCTCCCTATTTAATCTCCCACACACTCTTTAACATCTCTTCACCTCCTTCCCTCTCTCTCCTCTCAAACCTCCCCTGCCTTTCCTCACTCTCTCTCTCTCTCTCTCTCTCTCTCTCTCTCTCTCTCTCTCTATATTGGAGATGGGTTATGTTTCAAAAGATTCAACCTGGTGGGTTTTCACACTCCCAGCATTTCTTGGCTCCAAAACCATACTCGACCCCTACACCATCCTCTCTCTCCTCATTTCCTTCATCACTCTCTCTCTCCTCACTTGGGCCTTTGCCGTCAACGGCGGCATAGCCTGGAAAAACGGCCGCAACAAAAAAGGCAAAATCTCCATCCCTGGGCCCCACGGCCTCCCAATCTTCGGCAGCCTCTTCACCCTCTCCCGCGGCTTGGCTCACCGCTCGCTGGCTTCCATGGCTCAAACCCTATCCGCCACCCAGCTCATGGCTTTCTCCCTCGGGTCGACTCCAGCCGTCGTCGCCTCTGACCCCCACACCGCCCGCGAAATCCTCACCTCCCCTCACTTCGCCGACCGCCCCATCAAACAGTCGGCTAAGAGCCTCATGTTTAGCAGAGCCATCGGCTTCGCACCGAACGGGACCTACTGGCGCCTCCTGAGGAAAATCTCGTCTTCTCACCTCTTCTCACCCCGGCGCATCTTGGCCCACGAACCTGGTCGCCAGCTAGACTGCGCCGTGATGATGCGCAACATAGCAAGCGAACAGAAGCTTTCCGGCAGCGTCAGTTTAAGGAAGCATTTACAGCTTGCGGCGCTGAATAACATAATGGGGAGTGTTTTCGGTAAACGTTACGACCCGGCGCAGGATAGCGCCGAGCTTGAGGAGTTGAAGGAAATGGTTAAAGAAGGGTTTGAGCTTTTGGGTGCTTTTAACTGGTCGGATTATATACCGTGGCTGAGTTACTTTTACGACCCGTTTCGTGTGGTTGAACGGTGTGAGGTGTTGGTTCCCCGAGTTAGGAAACTCGTCCGGGTTATCATCGAGGAGCATAAACTCAGTGGGTCGAGGAAGGTATCTGATAATGCTGATTTTGTTGATGTTTTGCTGTCTTTGGAGGGTGAGGAGAAGTTGTACGAAGATGACATGGTCGCTGTCTTGTGGGTATGTTCTTCGTGTTTTCGTAACTCTTTTTTTTGCCGATATTACACTTTGCTCCTTGATTATTATTTATTTTTGCATTAGTCCTTCATTATCTCATTGCCTTAGTAACCATTTGAATGAGGAAACTCTCCCCTAAAATCTCGGTTGATTTTATCTAATGGGGTGATTTTTCAAATGACAAACCAAGCGGGTGTTCCGCCGAGAGTGGTTTATTGGTTTTTTAATTTTTTACGATTTTTTAATTTGATGTATTATGAGAAATTGACTTAATGTGATGTATTATGAGAAATTGACGTATTTCAAAAACAGTAATTACTTGGCTTTTTAGCTTATTGAGTTAATGGAATACGGCTTAAGCCTAAAAATAAGTTTTGACAGTTTTAAGGGGCATGCTGTGAAGGGTCTTACCGGTAGAGTTTAAGTACAATTAGTTATGGATTGGTTGACTGAGTTGACTCACCGACATTTGCAGGAAATGATATTCCGGGGCACCGATACGACAGCGTTGTTGACCGAGTGGGTCATGGCCGAGTTAGTGTTGCACCAGGAAATACAAACCAAGCTTCGCCAAGAGCTGAAATCAGCTGTGGCCGGAAACACGCTATCAGACGCCGACGTGGCCAGACTCCCTTACCTTCAGGCCGTGATCAAAGAAACTCTCAGGGTCCACCCGCCTGGCCCACTCCTCTCGTGGGCCCGTCTGTCCACGTCAGACGTCCAGCTCAGCAACGGCATGGTCATCCCGGCCAACACAACCGCCATGGTCAACATGTGGGCCATCACCCACGACGAGCACGTGTGGGAGGAGCCGCACGTGTTCAAACCGGAGAGGTTTACGGAGGGTGCTGATGTCGACGTTCGGGGCGGTGACCTGAGGCTGGCGCCGTTCGGGGCGGGCCGTCGGGTTTGTCCGGGCAAGAACCTTGGACTGGTGACGGTGGGCCTGTGGGTCGCGAAATTGGTCCACCACTTCGAGTGGGTCCCGGATGGGGCCCACCCAGTTGACCTGAGCGAGGTTTTGAAGTTGTCTTGTGAAATGAAGCAACCTCTGTCGGCTGTGGCCTTGCCAAGGAATGTCTTGTTTTAAGGTTCTGTTTGGTTGGTTTTGTTTGACTAGGGGTAAAAAACTAATTTTGTTGTTTTGTTTAAGGTTTTTAGGTTATGATGATGATACGTACGTTTCGTGGTAGTATTGGTTGAATTGTTTTTTGGGGTTTTCTTGTTTAGTTGTCTTTGATCGGAAGGAAGGAATTGGCTTGGTGGTGTTTTGTTTTGTAAAATACAAGTCTAATGGTTCAATTAAGGCTCTACTTTTAGCATTGTAAATATTTGGTTACTTTGGTCCTATTATGTTATATAAGAGCATCCTCATCAGGGAGGCAAATTCCCTTGATGGCTATTTTGTTGTGTGTAAGAGGAAAAAATACCCCAAAAACAAACTCAATAATTTTTTTGGTAAATTTGAAACTTTGTTACAGTAATCCGCCAAATCAGGCGTGGTACTATTCACAGGTTAGGAATAGTTTAATAATTTCTCTCTCTTGACTTTATTGAGTAGTGTTTTTTTTTCTTTTTGGGAGTAGGAGTATAAAGAAAGAAAAATTTAATATTGTGAAGTTAGAATAGAGTGTCTGATTTTGTAAGTATTTTAAAAAGTGATTTGCTAATTTATAAAAGATATTTTTGAGGTTGAATTTAGTCCAATTTTCACCTCCCTGATGAGGATGCATGCTGCCCTAAGAGCATCTCCAACCTTTGACCTGCATTTTTATTCAAATTTGGGTGAAAACTTCACTTGGTATAAAGCAAATTCAATAATGACTTGATTGTAAATTTAAGAAGAAGAAATAGCCTAGCTTGCAAATTTTGAGTCTCTCTTGATTCGAGTAATAGCTAATTTAATAGTATACGTTTGAGTGGATAAAACCCAATTTCATATAGGTTTGAATAAAAGAGCGGAGTGGATTTTTGAAGAGTTTTACTTAAATTTTGTGGAGTGGATTTTTTTAACAATTTTACTCAAATTTTAAGTTTTGAGTAAAAAAAGAGCAACGAGCGGAGATGCTCTACCATGATGATCAAGTTTTGAATTATTGTTTGTACTATTCGTAGGTTGAGTTTCCTATTTTGATTTTATGAGAATTTCAAAAAATCAAAAGAGTGATATTAGCAAATGAGTAAGCCACTTGCTAAATTCAACCCACTTTTTTTTTGCTAAAATAGGTTAATTTGCTAAAATAGATTAATTTTAGCAAATAGTTTACTCATTTACTAAAATTACCTATTTAATTTATAAGATTTTCATAAAATCAAATTGGAAACAACGCCATACACTTAGAACTACAAATTAAACCCATTCTCACATTAATAAAAATATACTAGTAATACAAAGCTGCACCACCACTTGCATTACACGTAATTATTAAAATTCCACCAGTACTCTATTAAGAACTCGGTCAATTCTTCCAGAATGAAAGGTCTTCTTCCTAGAACATACTGTACTATTTTGATAACTTGATTTTATAAAACAAAGTCAAATTGTTGACAGGGTTAAAATTATGGGTGTTCATGGATTGGATTCGCCCAGTTCGGATACAGATCCGATCCGGTCATAGCAGATTTGGATTTTTAGGATTCGGTAACCATCCGTAGGTGACATACGGATGGATCAGATCGGTTAAGGATTTCGCGGATCGGTTCCGGATCAATTTGGCGGACAATCGGTCGGCAACCCTTTCCTCCATCAAATTCCGTCTGGAGATGTACTGGAGATATCTCAACTGGGAAGGTTATGGGTTTAAATGAAAATGAGACAAAATACGAAGAAGTTCTCTAGAAGCTTGCTTGTATACCATTTCAAGAGTTTTTTGCTCACCATTATACTGTTTCCGGTACAACAGAAGACCAGCAAGCATGAATGCAAACACAGGCCACACCCACTGTCAAGAGATGGCATGCTAAGCAGTTCGAACAAGATCACAAGAATCGGAATGGAAAGTAAATTCACTTAGGAAGTCTGAGACAACTTCTTCTAAGAAGAGAAGTAATAATTATGCGCTCTGAACCAATACGCAAATAAACATCTTCTGAATGAGAAGTCAACAAAAATTAAGCTCAAGTCTAAGAGTTATACCACGCCCCAGTTACTGCACTAAGTAAAGATTAATAAAGCATTCAAGTACCACCTCCTACCCATTGAGTTTACTATTCTGTTAAATGCACATCAAACTAACAACTTTGTGGCTTAAAACATGTGCTGGAGTTAATCCTCAACTCGAAACTAGGGGTATCCACGGATCGGATTCAGATGGTTCGGATACGGATCCGATCCGGTCAAAACGGATTTGGGTTTTTAGGATCCGCAACCCATCCGTACATACCTCGAATGGATCAACGGATGATTCGGATCGGTTCGAATTGATCGGATCGGATGATCTGCTGGGCTACCTTAGTTTAAATAATCCGGCTCTACTTTTAGCATTGTAAAAATTTGGCTACTTGTACCTTGCAGATGAAGTTTACACCTACCAAGCACCTTTTCACAATTAAAAAAATAATAATACTAGTACAAAACAAAGTGCACGTAATTCATACGTAAAATTTAAGGGTTTATTCCACAAAATTGATTTATTATGTCTTTACTAGACAAGTAATCGTGTCACTATACATCAACCCCATTACACTTAGCGGGTGTGCCACTAACTTGAGTTTTTTTTGATTTTTTAGCTTTTTGGTTTTTTTATGTGAGAGCTCGAAAAACGTATTACCTTTTTGTGGTTTTTTATGTGATGTATTGTGAGAGGATGACCTGTCTTGAAAAGTGTAATAAGCTGGCTTTTGACTTTTTGAGTTAGTGGAACGGACCCTCAATAAGTCAGTTTCACTGACATAAGCCAGTTCTATTGACCTATTCAATTTAAATTAGTTTGTGAAACAGGCATTATTAACAATTAAGAACTCGATCAATACATCCAGGGCAGAAGGTCTAGCTTTTATTACGAATTTTGATATGTTGAATAAGTTGAAGATTTTGTTCAACACAAGTCAATGGTTGACAAGGTATAAATACTTCGGCTCTACTTTTAGCATTGTAAAAATTTGTTTGCTTATACCTTGGAGATCAAGTTTGTGTTGTCATTTGTAATCATAGTATTCCAAGCGCCTTTTCTTATTAAAAAAAAAAAAATGGTCGTCGAAGCGACACTCTTTCAGTGCACGTAATTCATGAAATTAAAGTAACAATTATTCCTTCTGTCCCTTTTTAAATGTGTTACCTAGGAATTCCAATTATTTTTCTCTCACATCAACTTTTACAACTTTTACATATATTTTCCACTACTCACCATTATCAATATAATAATATCCACTAATTTTTTAAAAATGAATCTACTTTTAAGGACAAAATAGGAAATGTACCCACTAACTTTTCAAAACACACACTTAGGGGGTGTTCCGCTAAGATTGGTTTTTTGACTTTTTTATGTGAGAGCTCGAAAAACGCGTAGCTTTTTGTAGTTTTTTATGTGATGTATTGTGAGGGGATGACCTGTCTCGAAAAGCGTAATAAGCTGGCTTTTGTTTTTTTGAGTTAGTGGAACGGAGCCTTATTAAGAGACAGCCCAAAATGAAAATGTAGACACTATAAAAGGGACGGAGGGAGTAAAAACTTGGTCAATACGTCGAGGACAGAAGGTCTTATTCATATGTTAAATTTTGATATGTTGTATAAGGTGAAGAATTTGTAAAACACAAGTCAAATGGCACTACTTTTAGCATTGTAAAAATTTGGTTACGTATAAACCTTGAAGATCAAGTTTTTGTTTTTAATTGTAATCCTTGTACACCAAGCGCCTTTTCACATTAAAAAAAATGGTACTCCTAGTATAAAGCGACACCCTTTGCAGTGCACGTAATTCATGAACTTTTAGTAAGATCGAACTTGGTCAATACGTCTAGGACAGAAGGTCTGTTCTTATGTTAAATTTTGATATGTTGTATAAGTTGAAGATTTTGTAAAGCACCAATCAAGTGGTTGACTGGGTTTAAATACTCTGGCTATACTTTTAGCATTGTAAAAACTTGGTTATTTATACCTTGAAGATCAAGTTTGTGTTACTATTCGTACACCTGGTACTCCAAACGCCCTTCATATTTTAAATAGGTAGTAAAAAGTGACGCGCCGTCCACGTAATTCATAAAATTTTAGTGACAATTAAGAACTCGATCAGTACATCCAAAACGGAAGGTCTTCTTCTAATAACAAATTTATGTTGAATAACTTGAAGATTTTGATGGGGTTTAGATAAGGCTCTATTTTTAGCATTGTAAAAATTTGGTTTTACTTGTACCTTGAAGATCAAGTTTGCATTATTGTTTGCACCTTGTCACACAAAAAGAAATGGTATTACAAAGCAACACCCCTTGCGGTACACGTAATCCATAAAATCTCATTAGTAATTAAGAACTCGGTCAATACATCCAAGATATAATGTCTTTATTCAAATTTTGATACCCATGTTGAATAAGTTAAAAGATTTAATTTTCACACATCAGCATATGTTACGCCATTTAGTATTAAGAAAGTAAATATTACGTACTCCTTCCGTTCTATTTCATTTGTCAATTATCCATTGTCTTTTTTGTATCTATTGCCTGTATTTTCTAATCTAGTACTTTTATGATATTGAAAAATTAGTGTCATAGAACAAATTAAAATTTATCAAAATAAGATCTATATTGTGTATGTTTTTTTTATCATCCAATAGACAATATACACAAATGAGACAAAAGAATAATGGACAAACAAATTACTCCGTTCAATACCACTTAAATAATATGTCGTACGATGTACTCGTGCTTAGTAAATTACGATACAAATACTCGTATGTGTTACTGCGTAATGAAGCAACGTTTTGTGATTTGGTACCTAGGTGAACATACGACGTCAAACGTCAACAAGATTTTGAAGCATTCTACGTTGGAGTAGTTTAAGTGTATCTCCAATTATCCTTCAAGTGAATCTTTACAATGAAGTATGGAATATCCTCATCGATATTTCATTTCATTTTTAAATGAGGAATTAAAATATGGCTTGCCATGTTTGAAGTCTCATTCCGGATTTAGAAATTATTTTTGTCATTTGATGTTTACATTTATATTAATAAATACTCCAAATTAGTGTTATTCTAATTCAACTTAAAAGAAAATACTACCATTTTTTTTTTTGAAGAGCAAAAGAAATTTATTAATCTTTGAAAACGAATTACAAAGATTAAAAGGATTCAAGGTGAGATGACACAACTGTTTGAAAATACTACCATTAGCAAGCTGTTTGAATACCTTTCAAATGAAATCCACGTACAATGTATTTAGGTACGTAATATTTGGAAAAAATAAATTGTAAGTTTTGTAGCGAAATTTGCGTTCTGAATAGAAAATACTCCCTCCGTCCCAAAATGTTTGGCCAAAAACACTATTCACACCTCTCAAAAAATCATCTTTATTTTGTAATTTATACTACTTTTTACGAATTGAAAATTTTTGTTTAATAAAACTAAGCAAAATCTTTTAAACAAGACCCATATTGCATATATAATTCATTATACCTTAGAAAATATAGATGATTTTTCGAGAGCTGTGAATAGTGGATGTGTGCCAAACATTTTGGGACGGAGGGAGTAATTAATATTTTCAAACAATCCTGCATTGACTATATTAATCGATCTCTGAAGTACTCCCTCCATCCCTTAATAAGTGTAGACATTTCCATTTTGAGCTGTCCCTTAATAAATGTGTGTTTTGAAAAGTTAGTGG
The DNA here is from genome assembly GCA_036023075.1 of Gaultheria prostrata. Taxonomy (NCBI): domain Eukaryota; kingdom Viridiplantae; phylum Streptophyta; class Magnoliopsida; order Ericales; family Ericaceae; genus Gaultheria; species Gaultheria prostrata. The sequence continues at coordinate 8,191 of JAXBDA010007137.1, forward strand.
TTACATTTCCTATTTTGCCCTTAAAAGTAGATTCATTTTTGAAAAGTTAGTGGGTATTATTATATTGATAAGGGTAAGTAGTGGAAAGTAGATGTAAAAGTTGATGTGAGAGAAAATAAGTTGGAATTACGAGGTAACACACTTAAAAAGGGACGGAGGGAGTATAATTTAGGAATTATAATTTAGGATTTCCGATTGTTAGAGTTTCAGTTAATTTGTTATTTATCTTTTATGTTAGGGGTAGCTTAGTCCTTTTGTGTTATTAGGATTTCGATAAGGTTATCGTTATTTATCTTTTATGTTCGGGGTATTTTAGGTTTTTTTGTGTTATTAGGGTTTTTCTAAGCTTTTTAGGGTTAGCCGATAAAACCCCTTCATTATTCTTGTAATAGTTCATACTTTCATAATGCAATAATACATTAGTTTTGTTTTCTTTCTTTGCAAAATCACATGGTATCAGAGCCATAAGATCTAAGTCTTTGGGATATTCGCTCCTTGGCGGGCGGTTATGCCTCGCCGCCGTCTGCCGGGCACTCATCGCATCTGCTCATGGAGAACTGTTCATTGAAGTTACTGTTCATCGAATGTTTCACAGGTATTGTTCATCATCAACTCTCTACTTCCTCCTATTTGCATCGGCAATTTGACATTTGTTCAGCATTGGTTTTTCCTCCTCTTTGCATCTGTTCGGCATGGGTTCTTCTTCGTGTTTGCATGTTCAGTTTTGCACCGCTTTGCATTATTCAACACCTCCGCAGTAGTAGTGGATTTGAAGTAGTTTATTGGCAGTAGTTTCTTTGCAGTTGTTATCTCCTTAGCAAACTCACGATGCTTCGCATCATGAGTTTAGGGGGGGGGGCGCTGTGAAGTATAATTTAGGAATTATAATTTCGGGTTTTCGATCGTTAGGGTTTCAGTTAATTTGTTAGCTTAGTCCTTTTGTCTTATTAGGGTTTCGATAAGGTTATCGTTATTTATCTTTTATATTCAGGATATTTTTGTTTTTTTGTGTTATCAGTGTTTTTCTAAAGTTTTTAGGGTTAGCCTATAAACCTCTTCATACTTTCATAATGCAATAATACATTAATTTTGCAAAGTCACAATATTTTGTATATATACAATGATGTTTCAGCAATATGGATTTGACCTAACTTGGAGTAAGTTGAACTTCTAAACAACATTTCAAAGCCAAATTTTTGTCAGCACCCATTTCGTGCGCTCCTCCGATACATGATAAATGGCTAAGACACTTGGTTATTTAAAAAAAAAAATGTATGACGAAACGATTGACTGAAATACGACAATGGCCAAATGAATGGCTGGGTTGTGTACGGCCTTTGATTAGACCGTACTTTTTTTGATTTGGAGGTTTGGGGTGTCCGGTCCAGCAATGAATTCGAAAAGTTAATAAGGCAATTTACATCAATGTTTTCATGTAACTATTTTCATGACACAAAGCAGAGCCCGGTTGTCTAGTCGAAAATATGTCGGTAAACACTTCATCGGTAAATTTAAAGTTCACACCAAAAAAAAATGAAAAGAGAAAAAACTAATTAGAAATTGTTATTTAGTTCAACCCTCTATTAGTAGCAATATCCCCATTTTCTTGCATCGTAGTGTTCAAAATTACTACGAGAGCATCTCTAATGGTAAAATATTTGTTGAGGTAAAACAATTATCTGGCACGATCGAGTTCTCTAAAATAAAACCACAGTTCAGTCATTTCTCTAGTCTAGTAAAAAAAGGTTTCGTACTCCTATCTCTTTAGAAAAGCTTTCCATAGGAAATGACATACTAGTGTTTATTGCAAATCAGTATTTAACTAAGGCCGAGTTTGCGAAAATATTTTATGGGAAATCACATAAATCAACGGGTTGATTTTATGTGATTTCCCATTTTAGCACTCAGATTTTATGGGAGGTGCTAAAATGGAATTTCCGTAAAATCAACACCTAGATTTTATGGGATTTCCCATAAAATCTTTTGGGAAACTTAGCCCCAATGATGATGTGATCATTGAGCATCACCGTATGGTGCTAGATGGCCGATAACCATTTTCCACAAAAAATCTCTCACTAAGGTGAGTTTCTACTATTTTTGGTCTGAAGTATTTTTTGATTACTTAATTACTTTTCGTTAATTTTTGTTTAGCTTTGCATGGTAATTTTTGAAATTAATTATTTGTCTCAACGAGAAGAATTGAAAAGTATGAAAATGTGAATCAAAGTTGAAAAAAGTTCATATAACACGAGACTTTAAAAAAAATAAAAAATGTTTGGACGAAGCTAGTATTTTTCCGTCTTTACCGAACTTAATTATTGTTTTTGTGATAATTTTTTACTCCCTCCGTCTAGCAAAGTTATTCCACTATTCCATTTTGGAATGTTCCAAAAAATTGTCCACTTTTAAAAGGTTTCAAAAAACTAATCTCACATTCCCATATTGCCCCTCTTTTTCTCTGAATTTTAATTTCTAAACACATCCCATCAAGGGGCAAAATTAGAAAGTGAACAAAAATTTCAAGGTATAAAAAAAATTTGATACGCAAAAAAAATTATTGATTAGAACTTGAAAATGGTACATCAAGTTAGGGGAGATCAGGAAAGTGACTGTAACCAAGGTTGAAGAAATTAAAACACTTGATAGGTTAAAGCCCAAAAACACCAATGAGCCGAGCCTAAAACACTTTAACGCCTACCCCAAAAGGCATACCCAATACAACAATGAAGACCAAAAAACAAAAGGAGAAACCCTAGATGTCGTCTAAACATCTGTCGCTACCCCTCATTCCTACCGCCTACCAACACCCAGCTGCCACCGACACCCTCAACCACCCATCAGCAGCCACAAGCACCAATTACCATTACGCCCTGAACCGGCCTCACCCAACAATGAAGAGCAACGGGTGATGTATCCCAAAACAGATGGCAGAAATGGGAGAAGCTCAATGACTATGCAGCATCGAAAGCCTCCATTGTGATTAAATTCAAATCAATTTTCACCCAATAGGGAAACAGGCGAACACCCAGATGCCAACATAAACTGAGAGCTTAACAAACGGAGGGGAAAAGGGAAGGGGGAGAAGAGATGAACCAGGACTCCGCTGATGCAACACCCCCGAAAGAAATCACCAAGATCTGCCACATCAGACGTCAACTCCAGAAAGAAAAAAAATGATAAAGGAGAAGGAGAAAGAGAGAGAGGAAAAGAAAAGGGGAGTGGATTCAGATTACAAGGTATAATTATGTTCCCTTAAAAAGTTGATCAAAGTCTTGAATTTCATCTCGGTAATGGACGGCTCAGATAATTCAAGTGTCGAGATGAAATCAGGACCATTAATTGCACGATTAACTGTTGCGATACCACATTACAAGATCCCTAATTCCCTCTTCAAGATGAATGATTAATCTAACAAATGAAACATGTGAATCTAACGGAAATTTAGAAAGACGAACAAAATTGAAGCAAAAGAGCCGGCCTTTGCATAAGACACAACTGTGTTCAATGGGTGATTAACTCCTTCTGTCCCAAAACGTTGGGTCATGTTTCCTTTTTGGGATGTCCCAAACTTCTTATCCATTTTGATTAGTCAGACAAAAAAAAACATTAATCTCTTTCCTTATTTGCCCCTCGTTATCATATTCAAATCAAAATGCAAAACTAGAGGGAAAATGAATTTGATTTTACTCCCTCTATCCCAAAATACTATTTATACCTTCGAAAAATTATTTATATTTGTTAAGACATAATGAATTATACATGCAATATATATCTTGTTTGATAGACTTTGCTTAGTTTTATTAAACAAAGTCTTTAAAATTGGAAAAAGTATTATAGATAGCAATATATAAATGATTTTTTGGGGAGTGTAAATATTAGTTTTGGACATCCATTTTTTGAACGGAGGGACTAAAAAGTAATCATCACACTATCAAAAAGGGAGTAATTTGGAAAATTCATTTATGTAAATGAATACTCCCTCCGTTCAAAATTGTTGGTTATTTTTTAGAATTCCTAATTTTTAAGCAGACATGCAATAAAGTCTTTAAAATTGGAAAAAGTATTATAGATAGTAATATATAAATGATTTTTTGGGGAGTGTAAATATTAGTTTTGGACATCCATTTTTGGAACGGAGGGACTAAAAAGTAATCATCACACTATCAAAAAGGGAGTAATTTGGAAAATTCATTTATGTAAATGAATACTCTCTCCTTTCAAAATTGTTGATTACTTTTGAGAATTTCAAATTTTTAAGCAAACATGCAATAACTCAATTCAATAAATGCATTCACATTAATATAGATTCATTAATTTTCAACAATGTCCTTATTTCAACTTTTGAATGAATGATTGTTGTTGGTAAAGGGATTATTTTGAAAAATTGAATAAAGTAGAATTTCATTAGCTAATATCTCTTTACGCTCTGTTTAGTAATTAGGGAAAAGAAAGGAAAAAAATGAAAGATCGAGGAAAGTTAGGAGGAACATTGTTAGTTAAAATTATTTAATTTAGTTATTTTTCCTCTTTTTTCCCTCTCAATTCAAACCAATCAAAACGAAGGGGAAAAAATTTTACTACCTCCGTCCCAAATTGCTGGTCATTCTTTCCATTTTTGGATGTCCCAAAATATTTGTCCTATTTCTACAAACATCCATCAAAACATGGCCACTTTCCAGTTTTATCCTTAAAAAGTACTTTTTCCTTCTCAATTGGCTTGTCCATTATCTTTTATTTTATAACGATTTTTATGATTTTGAAAACTTTGTATAATAAAACTAATTGATATCTATCAAACAAGATCCATATTGTATAAGTTTTGAGTTTCATATTAACACTTAGCCTCACAAAATTAGTCACAGTAATATTGACTGGACTTAGGGGCAAAACAGAAAAGACAATAAAAAATTTTCACACCCCTTAAAAACCCACTTCCCCAAAAGGGCAAGCAAATTGGGACGGAGGGAGTATTATCCTTTTCTTTCCTTATTTTCCTTGGGTTCCAAACAAAGCCCTAATTTTGAATTTGGACAAACGTTTTAGGACAATAAAAAGTGGTGTTTTTGACCAAAGATTAGGAACGGACGAGTATGTTCTTTTAAAAAGTTGGATTCTCAAAGAGAAATTTTATAGGACAAGGGAGCAATATTTTTTTGGAGATTAAAAAAAGAACTTAATTGATGATAAATAGTTTGTCCGTCCGTCCGTCCGGATTTGTTTGTCCCTCGTTCTATTGCAACCGGCTAAAAAATTATATATTTTTAAATTGGTAAGTAATTTTATGTCCAATATGAATGTTTGATAGATATCGATTAGTTATATAAGTCATTAATGTTTTTAAAATTACACAAAACATTATACTCTAAATTACTCCCTCCGTCCCTTTTTAACTGTGTTACCTAGGAATTTCAACTATTTTTCTCTCACATCAACTTTTACAACTTTTACATCTACTTTTCATTACTTACCATTATCAATATAATAATACCCACTAACTTTTTAAAAATGAATATACTTTTAAGGGCAAAATAGAAAATGTACCCACTACTTTTTCAAAACACACACTTATTAAGTGAGATCTCAAAATGGAAATGTACACACTATAAAAAAGACGGAGGGAGTATAAGATATTTGAAAAGTGACACGAACTCCTAAAATGGACTAACAAATTCAGACAGAACCAAACGTGTGCATCTAGTAGAATAAAACATTATAAATTACTCCGTATAAGATAAAATCATTTGAAAAGTGCCACGAATTCTCAAAATGAGCTAACAAATCCGGATGGAGGGAGTATTACAACCAAACTTGTCAGAGCCGGCCCTGACTTTTTGGAAGCTTAAAGCGAAAACAAAAAGGAGACCTTTTTCAAAATTTTAATGAGTAAAATTTAAGTAAGTAAATTACACTTCCAAAACAAATAGTATTATTCATCAATAATAAATAACCTAAAACGATGTATATATATTTTTATTACAAAAGATACCTTGGGTACTAAAAATTGATGTAAAAATAATAAATACAATTTTTTTTTGAGTAAAGACAAAACGAATAAACCAAAAAATCAGTTTCTGGTTTTTTTTACCAAAGGAGGCCTAAAATTTGGGGCCCTTTAAATTCATGGTTTTTTTTGGGCCTAAATCGCCCGCAACGCTCGCTTTACCTCATGACCGGCTCTGAAACCTGTGCATATTGATAAAATATCTATTGCGTATTGTCGATCCTCTCAAAGAAGAAAAGAATTTTCGTACATTTTATTGTTTTGTATTCCCTTTGTCCGGATTTGTTGATCCGTTTTGGGAATTTCAACTTTTTTTCCTTTACTTTTTATCCACTACTTTTTGTGTAATTTTTTCCTACTTTAACCTTTAACTTTTAAAAATGAACAAATATTTTTAAACTTAAAAAAATATATTTATAGACCAAAAATCCGGACTATGGTAGCATTGGCATGTCTTAATCGCTTACGAGGGGTAACTAGATGGGACCTTGTTGAGAGCCAACAAATCATTAGAACTGAACTAAATCTGTCGCCATCAGCCACAAATCCAATACTGATCTTCCGCAAAATATTTAGGAGTAAAACACAACCCTAGTTACTTTTACGCAACAAAAAACACCGACACACGTCTGTCCCCCTGCTCCGCAAAAACCCTAGGCCTTGTTCGGTTTGAGTTTTCAAGAACCGGTTTTCTCAATTATTATCCAATTATTATCCATATTTTTAAATATTAATATTTTTTTCTCTCTATCTCTCTCTAATCATTAATTCCTATTTTTTTAATTATTATCTCTATTTCTCCATCTAATCATTACAAAAACCAAAATAAAAAACAACCCTAGTTACTTTTACAACTTCTTAAGAAGAAAAATGTTACTCCCTCCGTCTCAGTTTTATAAGTTTTTTTGGGAACTCCAACTTAATATTTCGTCCGTCGGATTTGTTGGTCCATAAACATAGTTTTTCAAGTCCGAAAATATTTATTTATTTGCAAAAGTTAAAGAGTAAAGTATGGAGAAAGTACACAAAAAGTGATGGAAAAAAAGTAATAGAAAAAAAAAATGGAATCCATAAAATGGACCAATAAATCCGGACGGAGGGAGTATGAATCATTACATTTTCTTAATTTTCTACTTCCTTGGTCCGGATTTGTTTGTCCAAAAATATACTTTTACAACTACTAAAATGTTTGTCTATTTTCAAAAGTCAAATGATAAACAAAGAAAATTTTACCTTTTTGTCCCTTTCCTAAAACTTAAAATAACAACTCAAAAACTAATTTTTTTTTAAAATAATGTGTTTACATTTTTGAATTTTGTTTTGCACCGTATTAAAGTTCTCAATAGATCTATCAAACAAGATCGATATTGATAACAAAATAATTTTTGTAACTACATTATTTTTTAGTTTAAAAATTACACGTAGTTTCGTAGTAACTATCAAACTGGAATGGAAGGAGTATTAAATGGAGGGATTGACGGTAAAATAGGAAATTAATAAACTCAAAATATAATGGAAAAAAAGTTGGAATCCCCAAAATGGACCGACAAATCCGGACGGATGGAGTCTTATTTTTAATTTCAGAACATAAGGATATCAGAGAAAATTCTTTAACAATTACCATTTAGTTCTGAAGTGGAACAATATTTTTGGAACAACAAAAACTGTCAACTGAGACTATAAAATTGGGACGGACAGAGTAAAATCAGCCCAAAAGGTGAAGGATAATAGTAGTAAATAGAAAGCGCATGAATATTAAAAAAAATGTATTAGTATATGTGCAAGAATATTAATATTTATAAAATATGTATTGATATTCGAACTTTGTCATTATACACTCCCTTTGTCCCAATTTTTTCGTTCATTCACGTGATTTTGTTTCAATTTTTCATTGCTTATATCTCTCAATTTACAATGTTTCATACAGTTTTGAAAACTTTATTTAGTAGAATTCATTGAGAACTATCAAACGGGATTCACATTGAATACTCAGTCCATCCGGATTTGTATGTTCATTTTGGAAGTCCGTGTCACTTTTCAAATAATTATATCTTATAATTTATAATATTTTATGTAGTTTTAAAAATATTATCGTATAAATGTTCGCAAAATCTATCAAACAAGATTCATATTGGATATATAATTACTTGCCATTTTAAACATATCACTACTTTTTCTTTCCGTTTGTAATACAACGAGGGATAAATAAATCGTGACGGAAGGAGTATATATAGCATTTTATATTTCAACATATGAATAAATATCTTCTACCTAAGATCTTCTATCTATTTCGTGGAGGTTTTCAATTCCCCTCCTTTAAAAGGCTGTGGAGACGGGGTTTACTGATCAAAAGTCAATCGCGAAATCATGGCCGTACGATTCATACAAGAGATTCTCTACAGAGCACGAGATTCACCGGCCTCAAAATCTGAATCTTCAATGACCTCTTCCCAAATCTTTTTGTCATGCATTTACGGGAGAGAGAGAGAGAGAGGAACATAAGCACGTGAAAATGGCCATTACGTACTGCCAACAACACTCCTCCTAGCTACTCGTGTACACTGTACAGTAATTTAGTACTCCTATAATAATCTGTCTCTCCTCCTGTGCTCATCTATCTACCCTACCTGTGAAACAAATAAAAAAACATCTACACCTTGTTTGTTTGGAATGATTTTTGAGAATCGATTTTCAAAATTCTTGAAAACCCAAATAGATTTTTGAGAACCGATTCTCAAAATTCTTCAAAAAAAAGGACAGAAAACCCATTGAAGAAACTAAATAAGAGAGGATTTTCGAAACCCGGTTCCGAAAACCCAAACGAACAAGCCATGCAGAGAGAGAGAGAGAGAGTATACTGCCATAGGGGGAGGAGAGGTGGCTTGTTGTAGGATGTTTCATTGTAGGTGCTGCTGTACTCAGCTAGCTAGCTAGTCAGCTATAGCAGTAAAGAGTGTCTACAGGCTTTTGCAGAGACAACTCATATGGTCAGTTTTACCCTATGGCCGGAAAACAAAATGCCAAAACCAACCGAACCCCACTATATTATGCACAGATGGAGTACAGATGGCTCGTTTTGAATGAAACATGAGGTTTTTGGATCGATCACTTATACACTTCGAATTGAGATGATTACTAGAAAGAGCAATTCAAAATATTATTTTAAAATGAATGAACGGCTTGAATTATTCATGTAGGACCCATAAATGGATCCCCAAACCCATCTGTATCCCATCTGTGCACAATCCATCTATACCTATGGATTAACCGAAACCAAAATGAGATGGTGTGGAGTTCATCCTACTTTAACATTCTTCATTGGGACAATACTTTCCAAAACAATAATGATACATACACACACTTTCAACCACACACAACCACACACCCTCTCACATGTGGTGGGGCCCACCCCATGTGGGACCCACAGTGGACCCCACCACATGTGAGAGGGTGTGTGGTTGTATGTGGTTGAAATTGTGTGTATGTATCATTATTGTTTCCAAAATTCGTTTTGGTAGTTGTTCTTTCTACCGTATATTTTTTTTGAAATTAATCAATAATCTCAGCAAGAAGAGTTTAAAAAGTAACAAAATAGGACCCAAAGCAAAACAAAACAAAAAAAGTTTGACTTAATTTGTGTTTTTATTTGAATTCTTTTCTACATTAATTTACATTTTCTTTACTTTTCTGATTCATTTTGTCCACGGCTAGCTAATTTAAAAAATAATGATGAAAAGATAAACAGTAAATTCAGAAACATAAATACTCTTCAGTAATACCGAAAAATATGGGGGGATATTGACTTGTACAAATGGGTGTTTGGGAGCCTTATTTTCAATTTCTTTCGGTTCTTCAATTGTAATCATAATGTATTTTGAATTTGACAGAATCATTTAGGAGAAATATGCAAAATGCACTTTGCAACAAAGGTACTGTTGTTGCAAAGTGCCTTGAATTCAAAGGTACTGTTGTTGCTCATCCCAACGGACTAATAGTCCGAACCTATTTTGGATTATCAAATATGGTTTTGGGTTTTAGGGGGTATTCCACTAAAGGGTTTATTGGGTTTTTAGTTTTTTAGGCGTTTGGTTGTGGTTTAAATCCACAACATGTTCCACTAAATTTTGGTTTTTTGGTTTTTTGGTTTAGTCGTTTTGTCTTTATTCAAAAAAAATTGCATTTATTAGTTTTGCGTCAATTTTTTTATGGTTTATTGGTTCCTCTCGACGAGACGAATCTAACAAAATTAAACCAATAAACCACGTATTTTTTGCTTTATTAAAAAAAAAATTAGTTTTGACTATGATTTTATACTCTTTAGATTCGTCTCGTCGAGAGGAAC